>PVKA01004473.1:0-98795 GCA_004027165.1 Ctenomys sociabilis | reverse complement strand
CTCTCTCTCTCTCTCTCACACACACACACACACACACACACACACACCCATGCCCCATGCAGAGGCACAGTATAATTCCTACCCACGTATCAAATGTTTAGGTATACAACATAGTACCATTAAAGTACAATGTTCTGCACCAGATCTTAGAACTCTTTCATCTTTCAGGACTGTTCTATTGGGCCTATTATGCAGAAACTCCCTACTGCTCCTTCTGTATTGGATATCTTCATCTTTTTCCCCTTTTCTGATTCTTTTTTAGGCCATTATTTCTTTTTAAGTTTCATAGAAAATTTTCTATACTTCAATCTTCCAATACTTATGACTTATTCCTGATGTAATATAATTGAGAAAGATAGTTTTATTATGTACTCAAAGATCCATCAATACTAATGTGAAAATGATCACAGTGTGTTCTCCTATCTGGGAATACCTCCTCCCACCTCTACCTCCATCTCCTGCTGCTGCCATCATTTCATAAAGAATTTTCCAAGTGCTACTTCTCTTCAATATTCTTATGGAGATCAAATTTGAGTGTAAGAAAAAGAAATAGAAGACCTGAAAGCTTGAAAAATGTAGTTGTAGAAAAGATATTATGTTTATAATTTTAACTGATTAACTATTAGAAAGATAACAATTTGCAAAGTATTCACTAGCCTAAATGTCCTACTAACCCATTTAGTAACTCAAAATGTATCAACTACTGTAAATTTCTTACTAACCTGTTTCATTTTTGTCTTTTTTCTCTTTAAACAACACAAAACAGTGGAGAAGTGAAACAAGAGTTAATGTGGGATTGGTAAAAGTCTGAGTTTGTAAGATTTTCAAAATAGGAACTGAAAAATATTTTACATCAAAACTGAGTCAACTAGCCTTTTTGGAAATTTATCGAGAGAAACTGGAATGCATAATTTAACCTTTGCTGATAAAATAGCTCTTTTGGACTTGAATATCTTTATTTTGGGACAAGAATATGGGATTTGAAAAGTACAATAATTTGCTACATATCATATATATGATAGCTATATCTAATAAGGATAATAATATATAATATCTGGATTTATAAAGTATACTTTCAGAATAATAACCAAATTATTAAAAAGTGAAAGTTCACAAAAAAATGGTCATGATGTTTCTTAGAGTATGGTAACACTATTAGGGAAATTTACAGAAATTTCTCTCAACTGTATTTTGGCCAAACTAAGAGATAATGAAGACTTCCTGCTCCATAAAGAGAACTCGATGTATGAAAGTCAGTAAATTAAGGAAATCTTACACTTTAGCTTATGATACTGAGAAATAAACATCAGCTTCTTAATGTATTTTCCATGACTCTTCATGGCAGGGAAAATCCTACTGGATCGAAACGACTGAAGTAGGATGTTCAGTCTCACATCCCCTCAATACACGCTGATATTGTAAGCAAGCTGGTTGCCACTGTAAGGTTATTATTTTCATGCAAAGGATATCATACTATCACATGATTGAGAATATGTCATGAGAAAATAAAATAGAAGCCAACACTGCTCATGATGCTCCCTGCCTCTGTCTCCCTCTCTCTCCCCCACAGCACACATCATTTCATTAAGTTGTCCAGTTACTGAACCTATACAACTCAATGTGCCCATGTATTTTGTGTTACCTTCACTGAAGTATGTGGCAGCCCTTGTACATCACCTCTTTGCTACCAAGTTTCCATTAATTTTCTATGTAGTAGTATATCAATGCCTAGGTAGAGCATGCTACTCAAACAGAAGGTTCTGATTACAGTACCAAAGTGTCAGCTCACCTGCTTATTTTACCAAGTACCTGTAAATGAGGTGGGTGAGGACATATTTTTCTCTGGGAGTGTCTGACTTTAACAATAAAGTGGGGGTAGTTGCTCCTGGGATTGACCTCTTTAATGTAGCACTACAGACTAGGCCATGACTATGTGCTGCATGAACCCAGAGCATCCACCTTGAGACCGGGAAGTACAGCCATAATGCCCAACACCAATGACAGTTTGAGGATAGGAAGAACAGTCCTGGTCTTCTGAAAATGCCTGTGATTGGTTGAAGCAATGCCATCAGCCTCTACCAATATCTGTGACCTTACAACATGAGTGACATGCTCCTACATATTTCAGCCATCTTTTGGGGAATTTTATGAAACTACCACATTTAGGATGAGAGATTAGATAAGAAATGAAACTCAGTTAATTGCAGACCATTTTGTGACCATTGTTTAAAGAAATTATGGCCTGAAGTTGATGTCTCTATGCAGAAATCACAAGTGATATAGTAAGACAAAGAAATTAGTCAGCAGTTGTATGTATAAAGGAAAACTTTAAATCCAGTTTTTTTTTTTTTTTTTTTTTTCTGTGCTTGTAAGTTCTACCATTTATCTTCTAAATAAGCCATTTGGCGTACTGACTGAAATCTTTATTTTTTTGTTTGCAAATAAATTTTGTATACAATTGAACAAGCTCTTAAAGCCTAACAAGGAAAAATACTAGGATGTGACCTCTTTGCAAGTAGGTAGTGGATCATATTTATCTCTGTATCTTTACTGTCTGTGCATGGTGGACTGCAAAACAATGATGAATAGTACATAAATTCTCTATTTCTCTGTAACAAATTGCATACCACAAACTTAGTGACCGAAAACAACACACACTTATTATCTTACATTACTGGGGGTCAAAATTCCAAAAGCAGCCTCACTGGTTGGAGGCCACCGTCAGCAGGGCTATTTAGTTCTATAGGCTCTGAGGGGAGAAATGCATTTCCTTCCTTGCCTTTTTCAATGATAGGCGGCTGTTGGCACCCTTTCCCTAACATTCATTCCTAGTCATTCTCCACACACGCGTCCATCATCCACCTTCTACTGCTCTCTGAGGCACCTACCACTTCAAATGCCCCCCCCCCCGGTGTGGACCCTTGTGATTATACTGGATCCAAACTAGTAATCCTAATAAGGGCACATCTCAAAATACTTATCTAAATCACCTCCTCAAAGTCTACTTTTAAAAAACTTCTTTTTTTGATATAGGACTCCCTATGCAGTTCATAACGATGGTCCTGTCTCAGCCTCGCTAGTGCTGGGATTGCAAGTGTGCACCACCACTTCCAGTTTTGGTGTCCTACATGGTGTATCCAGCATGGCTTGTGGCACAGGGGATTGAACCGGGGTCCTTGTGCTTGCCAGGCACTCACTTAGAGCACCGAGCTATCTCCCCAGCCTTTGAAGTGCATTTTGACAAGTCCCCTCACCTAATCTTCCAGATTTAGTCTCAATATTTAGAAGTAGATATCTCTGGTGCCCCTTCAACCTGTCAGTACTAGGGAAGACGAGAATCTACTCTCAGCACACACGGATGTTAGCATTTTTGGGCCACTGCTCAGCTATCCTTTCTGTCCACTACCCTGTCCTACTGGCTTCATCTTCCTGAAGAAACTGCAATAAAATCCTTCCTGACAACATGGAGTCTGAGATGATGCAGTGAGGGTATACAGCTGGGCTATTCTACCTGTTAATTGGCAAATGTAGACCACTCACAATATCGCAGTGACAACACATTTTAGGAAGCATTTCATATTGTCATTGAATTTATGTTCCATTGTCCTTTGGTTTTCTTTTACCACCTTTTCCTCCCAGAGATAGGAATTTAACATCATTGATAGTTGCAGTACTTATACTGCATTGATTTCTTAGTTACATGTGGTTTCTTCTTTGTAATTGTTCTAAGATTCAGCACATTCAAACTTCACTCATTCTTAATCTAGCTTTAAATAATAAGTATCTTCTTATATTTGTATCTCTTTTTTCCTTTTTCAGGATTGCTATCATGTATTTTCCATCTATGCATATGTGTACACCTCATTCAGTGCATTCTTATCAATTTAGATTTAATCATTTCTATAAAAGTGAAAGGACTAAAGTTTATACTTACCCACACATTGGATACTTTTATTAACTTTTATTCTTTTATGGATATCCAAGTTTTCATATGGTTTCATTTTTCTGCCTGAAGATGTCCCTTTAAAATTTCTGTAAGTTTGTATAAACATACTGATGACAGATACATTTCAGATTCTGTTTGAAAGACTTCATTTAAAAGTTATGTCTGAAGGGTATTTTCAGTATTTTCTCAGTTGACAGATATTTTTTTCAACATTTTAAACTTATTGCCTCCCCTCAGTTTTATTCTCTTTTTGGCTTGCACAGATCCTGAAAATAAATATATTGTCATTCTTGTCTTTACCCTTTTCATATGACATGCATATTTCTTTCCAGATGATAGTAAATATTCCTTTTGACAATTGTTTTTCAGCCACTTGTTTATAAACTTGCTTACAACATAACCTGCTGGTAATGGTGGTAATTTGGTAATTTGTGCATACACTAATTTTGGTAGCAGTTTTTAGATATGTTGGTTTTACTGGTAGGTTTATAAAATCCTAATTCACATATTATGTCCTTTTTTTTGTGGAACCAGGCATTGAACTCAGACCCTTGCTTGCGCTTGCCAGGGAAGTGCTCATTCTACTGAGCCATCTCCCCAGCCCATTACTTACATTCATTTTTTTCACATTTATTTTTATTTACTCTCTTTCTGGATTCCAATATATATGTTATTCTGTCAGATTCCAGAGAGTACTAATTTTTGATTTTTAGTCTTTTTTTTTTTCTTTTTTGCATTTCAGCAAAGTTGTCTTTTTTTTTTTTTTTCTTTTTCGCAGAACAGGGGATTGAACTCAGACTCTTGTGCTTGCCAGGGAAGTGTTTATTCCACTGAGCCATCTCCCCAGCCCCTATTCTGTTTTCCTAAAGGTCCATGGTTTATTTTCCTTTTGGTTTTATCTATCCACTTATAATAGTGCACCTCAAATGTTTCATTTGAGACACTGTAAACTGTATTTCTAAAGGTGTTGTGTCATTGCTTGTTTTATATTTCTCATTCAGTTCTCAATTTTTCCTTAAATACCACCAGGTAGTGACATTAGCAGTTTTTACAGGATTCTTCAAGTTCCATTATCTCTGTCACTTGTTTCTATTAAATTATTTTTGTCAAGCAAGAAAAACATTTTCCTACTGCTTAGAATGCCCAAACTTTTATTGTGAGTTGAATATTGTGTCATACTTTGCTGGATGTACAGATATTGTTATCTTCCTTTGCCAGTGTTGAAGAATTTATTCTGTCAGGAACTTAAGCCTTTTAAGGTTAAGGATGATAGATTTTCAAGATTAAGTCACAAAAAGCTTTTGCTACAATGATAAGTGAAACACAACTATTCTCTAATTATGACCAACCATTCTCTTTCTAATGTGTTATGAGTCTTAAAAAAGTGCTAGTAGATTGTGTTGTTCATCTCATTTATATACCTTGTTTGGGGGACCTATTTCACTTTTCTATGCTATTTCTTTATATAATGTTTATTATAATTTTCTGTGTGACTTTTGTCCAATTTTCTATTCCCTAGATAGTCTAAGTTAATCTTCACTTCCACATTAAGGGTAGCAGTAAAATCTCTCCATTTTAATACAGTAGTTTACAAGTAAGAACACTATACAGTTTTGCTAAAAAACTCACTGAGGTTGGAAGACTTATATGCAGCCATTAGCTTTGGTAAGAAAAACTTGGAAACATTCTCATAAATTGTTTTTTAAGTTTATATATCAGATACATTCTTTTTTTTTTTTTTTTTTTTTTTTTTTTTTTGATGGAACCAGGGATTGAACTCAGGCCCTTGTGCTTGCCAGGGAACCACTTATTCCACTGAGCCATCTCCCTAGATCCTTATCAGATACATTCTTGCACAGTGGAAATTCTGATTATTTACAACAAATATTCTAACAGTGAACAGAAAGAACGTACATAAGACACAGGCTGCGGTAAGTTCAGTCGGAGGAGCATTCAGGCAAGCTTGTGCTTCTCAAATGTATTCCTACCAAGGTCCCATCATGTGGTCTCAGAACTAGTATATAAACAGATAAATTAATCCATTGAGACTGTCTAAGAGAACTCTCAAAATTTTAACTTCTTTTCTTTTTTAAGTTTTTTTCTTTCTTTTTTTGGGCAGGGACTCACTATGCAGCTTGGATTCGTAGTGATCCTCATGATTTCTGCTCCCCTAGTGCTGGGATTATAGGGGTGCACCATGACACCCAGACTCAGTCGCCCACTCAGCACACCAGAGGGCAGGCCGGCATGACCTACAGTGCCAGGGATCAAACCCTGGCCCCTGTGCTTCCCTAAGCAAGCACTTAGTCTGCTGAGTTATACCGCCAGACAAAACTTTTACTTCTTATATATGATCTTATCACATTTCTTTTTTTAAAGCATGAGGATATAACTGGCTAGATCGCACAGTGGGGTCTGTGGCTGAGAGCTGCTTGCATGCAACTTACATAAGTTGTTGAAATATTAGAAGTCACGAAGGTCCATTATTGAGGTTTACATGCTTTTCTATTCTCTTATCTCCTTTTGAATCAAGCTTTTACCTTTCTGCCTTGAAAGTAGAGTTTCTACTTATCTATTATTGTGTTCAATTGAGGAAGAAAATTAAAAGAACTGGCAAAGGGGCAAAAAAATGGGAAAGAAGAGTAAGAGATGTGTAAGATAGTAGAAGTAGATTGTGACGATTACTACTGAAGAGGAGCTAACAGGAGGCAGTGTAGATATTCTGCATTGCACAATGTTACCAGAGTTTAAATAATATATGGAAAGCCAGTGAAAGAGAAATTTAGATTATTAGTACTTTCCTCCCCTCCTCCTTCTGGTCTAGATTATTATTTTATGAAAGCATTGTAGACAGCTAAAATTGAAGTAAGGCCTGAGAGATAGGTAAATAGACATAAGACTCATTTTAGGACCAGGCATGGGGGTGCATGCCTGTAATCCTAGCACCTTGGAAGCTGATGCAGGAAGAGTGCTGTGACTTTGAGACCAGCCTGGGCTATGAAGTGAGCTCCAGTCCAGCCTGGACTGCATAGAGTGACCCTGTCTTAGAAGTACACACCCATAAAAAGTCGTATTTTAAAAGTTCAGTTTATAGCATGAGTGTAGGGAGAGTACCAGAAGAGGAAGGACACTCAGGCAGAGAAGGAGGCTGGGCAGCTTAGAAGGTAGAAGCTGCCATGGGCTTGGGAACAGGGATGTGACCAATGCTGTCCAATCTGGGGCTTCTCAGATGCAGTCCGAGGCACAGGATTTCTGGTGGTTTCTGGATGAAGTCTCAGTTGGTGAGAATAAAGTGGCTCTATTTATAAACAAACTAAGAAGTTAAATTTAATAAATGAATGGAAGTCTAGTTTTGTAGCAACAGTGGTTACTGTAGCCGTAGAATATCTGGATAGAGACATAGGCAGAAATAAGCCCCAAGTGGTGGACATGCCTGTATTCCCAGAACTTTGGAGGCTGAAGCAGGAGGATCACAGCAAGCTAAGGTCAGCCTGGGTTATGTAGTGAGTTCAAAACTGACCTCCACTATAAACATGACTAGAGAAAAATAAACATAAACATTGCTAGACTTTGTCACACTCACAGACACACACAGTAAAAATAAATAAATGAATAAATAAATAAAGAATGCAAGTACCTGGAATAGTTCAAGTAGGTTTAAAAGTGTATAAATATTAGGTTTCTAAAGCTTTTTCACTACACAAGCAGCTTGCACTCTGCCTGGGGAGATGGCACACACACATATGAGAGCTTGTTTCTTTCCTTTTAATCCCATCCTCTTTCTCTCCCTACTATCTCTATTCTCTTATCCCAATTTTCATTTTTGTTCACTTTATTAATCTCAGCTCATGTTATGTCATATAAAGTTTGCATTCTCTGAGGTTATTACATCTCTGTATGCCATAGCTTCAATCTTCTCATTTCCCCTTCCCTTCCTCTTCACCCCTCTCCTTTGTTGCTTTGGATAATGTCCTGATTGACAGAGATCCATGCCCTTGTCCTCTTCTACCCCTGTCTTAGTAATCTCTTTGCTTGTGCTTTCTTTGCTCACTCACATGGTGCTTATGCTTGTGTGTCTGGTCAATTTCCAGACCAGAAGGGAAATGTGCATCCATTTCCCTACAAATGCGTCAAATCTGTCCTATATTTAGGCTAAATAGTGTTCTGTTGTATGCAGAGACTACATTTTCTTCATCTAGTTGTCTGCTAAGGGCAGCGCAGGCTGCTTTCAGGATTGAGCTGTTACTAACTGTACTGCTACATACACTGGCTCACTGTAGCATTATGCCTTATGCACTTGGCGAAGATACCTAGACAGGGGAACACTCATGCAGTCTTTCTAGTATCAATGCACTGAGAACTCTCTATTCAGATCTCTGTGATGTTTGCATTCCCACCAACAAGGGAGGAGGATTATTTTTCACACAGCCACACTGGCATTTGTATTGTTTGATTTCTGAATGACTGCCATTCTTTACAAAGTAAGATGGAGTCCTAGCACAGTTTTAATTTGCATTTCTCTAGTGGTCATAGGTGCTAAACTTTTTTCTCAAAAATTTGTTGACCATTTGTATTAAATCTGTGTGAAATATATATTATTTGTATAAATCAATGATGAAAGCACCGAAGAAATTATGAAAATAGTACCATTCACAGTAGTTTCAAAAATATGTCAAAATTAACCTAGCCGAGGAAGTGTGAGAGCCCTATAAGAAAACTACAATGCTCTGAAAAATAAGATTGAAGAGAATATCAGCAAATCAAAGGTGTTCTCTTATCTTGGATAGGCAGAACCAATATTGTCAAAATAGCAATACTTCCAAAACTCTAATACAGATTTAATGCAATCCCAATCAAAATACTGATGATATGTTTTATAGAACTAGAGAATATAATCCTAAAATTTCCATGAACCAGATGAGGGCCCATGTGGTAAAAGCAGTTTTTGGAAACAAGAAAAAAGGGGGAGGCCTCACAATGCTGGAGTTACTGCTACAGAACAAAGCAATACTGATAGAAATGGCATAGTAGCAGAACAAAAAGGTAGATCAATGAAACATAAGAGGAGATACAGAAACACTTCCAAAGGCATTTCACTACTTGGGCTTTGACAAAGGAGCCAAAGCCATATTTTGAAGGAAAGAGAAAATATTCAACATGCGGCACTGGGGAAATCAGTTTTCTGTTTGCAAAACCTTGAAACTGTTTCCCATATCTCTCACCATGTACTAAATTTAAACTAAATGATGATGAAAACACTAAACACTAAAACAGAAAGATTAAACATATTTGAAGATAAACTAAGTGAAACACTTGAAGGCATAGGTATAGGATTTTCTAAATAGTACTTCATTTGCATAAGAATCAACAGCAATAATCAATACAAGAGATTATATGAGATAGAAAGCTTCTATGCAAGGGCCAAGGAGATGGCTCAGTGGAATAAACACTTCCCTGGCAAGTGCAAGGGTCTCAGTTCAATCCCTGGTTCTGGCAAAAAAAAAAAAAAAAAGCTTCTATGTAACAAATTATTAGTAGGTAGAGATAAGGCACAGAATGGGGAAAAACGTTGTCAGCTACTCCTGTTGTCAGACTGAGTACTAGTATCTACAGTACATAAACTCAAAGAAGTTAAACCACATAAAATGAAAGTCCTCATCAAGAAATGCGCAAGTATAATGAACTTAAAATTGTTATCTCAGACTAAATTATTGATGTGTATTTATAACACAGAAAGAATAAAAGCTTTATGGAGAATACTCTTGCTTAGGGTAGAAACTAATTAATTGCTACATCTTTGAACACTAAAGGAAAGCTGTTCTTATCAGGGAAAAGAGATTTTGCTGATTAAGTTTGGTGAGGTTTCAATGGAGAATACAGAGAATCTTCAGCCAAGAAGACTAGTTTAATAGTGGAGCTGTTTAAATGTGAAGGATGTTCTATAATTTTTAGTGAGAATGAGAAATCAAATTATGGTCTTAGACTTGAAACAAACTTGAGCTATCACAAAATTAGAAAAAAATCAATGCTATAAATTAATCTTTATTTTTTGAAAACTTAATAAACTCTATTTGATGAGGCAGTTGTTGTAAGATAGCAAGCAATTTAGCAGTTATAGCAGAATATGTTATTAAGCAATCATGTCTTTTTATCTAGAGTTAGTCTTATGAGATCTAGTTTCACAAAAATACAAGGGCATTTGACAAGGAGACTGAATATTCCAGGGCCAATGGCAGAGGTTGATTCTGCTAATTTATTCACCTCTCTTCCCCAGCTGAGTGCTTGTTCAATTCCTGGTACTCTTCCAGGCAAGACATACTAATTCTTAAAGTTTTGTTGGAGCAAAATCACCTGCTTGACTTCTTTAAAATTTCCTGATTAGATAAAGACTATGTTTCTGATTCAAAAATTGACATACAGGACAGAATAGTGTCTGTAACTGTATGTTGTTAAGGTCCTGGGAGGGAAATTCTGATAGAGGTCATTGATAGAAAGCACTGATTGAAGAACCTGAAAGCCATGGAGCTCTACCTCTGCTTGGGCACTCGGGATAGAGAGCAATTGTGTAAATCAGTAAGTGCTACGGAATATGACTTTATAGAAGCACAAATGTCAACCGATACAGTCGCTATAAGTGGACACACATGTACAGCTTATGTTGCAAAAAGCGCTAAAGAAGGGTATTACCAATTAGGTTCATTGGTATTAGGGAAGTGACACCTGTGTTGGCCATTCACATGCATTTGTGCTTGATATTTAAAGTGAAAGTTATTTTAAACAAAGTGGTAAATGTGGCCAAAAGGCAGGTATAAACCAGTATAATACAATTGCAGCCCACTGAAAGTTTCCAGTTTGATTTGTGATGCAAGAAAATAGATGTCAATGTAAAAAGTTTGGATTCATCTTGTTTGTACAGGAAGGAAATAAGTACCAGAGACAATAGAGCAAGGTTATCAAACTTTATTTTGAAATGTTTACTGCTTAGAAAGAGTTTTGCTAAGGTTCATGTGAAATAGACAAGAAGCCATTGTAGTTGAGAAATACATGCAAAGTGCCATCGAGCTTCTGCTGAGTACAAATCTAAGACTGTGGTGTACCTTTATGTCTACAAAATATTATGAAAATAATTTCCTTGAGTTTTGTTTAAAACAATTATTTTAACAATTCTTTAAAATTTTGTTTGGGAAGCCAGTGGAATAGCTCAGTGAACTAAGTGCCTGCTAAGGCAAGCACCAGGGCTGGGGTTCAGTTCCTGTCAGCATGTGCTGCACCTGCCCTGGGCACACTGAGCTGGCCACCAAGTCCAGGTGTGGTGGCGTGCACCTGCAATTCCAGAGCTGCGGAGGATGAAAACAGAACAATCACTACTACGAGTCTGATGAGTATATTGAACCCTGTGCCAAATATATAGAAAGAAGAAAAGAAAGAAAGAGGGAGGAAGAAAGGAAGGAGAAAGAGAGACAGACATAAAGACAGATGGATGGAAGGAAGGAAAGAAGGAAGGAAGGAAGGAAGGTAGGAAGGGAGAAAGAGACACAGGCAGACAGAAAGACAGACGGACAGACAGAAGGAAGAAAGAAAGAAAGAAAGAAAGAAAGAAAGAAAGAGAGAGAGAAAGAGAAAGAAAGAGAGAAAGAGAAAGGAAGGAAGGAAGGAAGAAAGAAGGAAAGGAAGAAAGAAAGAGAGCCAGGGAGATGGCTCAGTGGAATAAGCACTTCCTTGGCAAGCGCAAGGGCATGAGTTCAATCCCTGGTTCCACAAAAGAAAAAAAAAAAAAAAAAAAAAAAAGAAAGAAAGATTTGCACTTAGGCCCCTGAGCTATCCTCCTGGTTGTCTCCTTACAAGTCTTAAACAAAACCCTGAAATTAAAAATCCATAACAACGAAACCACTCCATTTCTGCTTTGGATGAAGGAAATAGCGGAGACTCTTGCCTCCCATTTCTCTCCTCACCTCATCTCCTAGCACAAGAAACTACTGAAAGCCTTTGAAATGAACAGCAGCCTGAGAACCACTGAGTCAGAGTATCCAGTGGGTCTCATACTTTTATTTGTTGGAGTGTTATTTAGAGAATAAACTAAAATGACTTAAAGAGAGCACAGAGGAATTTTTTTTCTTTATTTTTTTGGCAGAACCAGGGATTGAACTGGCCTTTGTGCTTGCTAGGGAAGCACGTATTCCACTGAGCTGTCTCCTTGGCCCCAGAATATAGTTTTAACCAATTTTTTTTGTTTCCACTTATATAATTTCTATACTTTATGTATTATGTAGGTGGATGTTTAATATGATATGATCACATGTGCATCATATGTATCACACATGTCCTATTTATGTGTGTGTATGAGATATAAGGCTTAAGCCTGATATCAAAGATAGGGTGTTGTTAACACTTCATGAAATTCAGACGATTCTATTCCACATTTATAAACAAGTTAAATTGTGAATAAAATATTCTGTGAATTCCCATGCCTTTATTATATTTAATAAATATGGATTCCACTTGCTCAAATCTTAGAAACAAATCAGTATGATTTTCTTTTAATCCTCAGTCTTTTTGTCTTTCTGTGTAATACTTTACAATAATAGCCTAATCATTCTCAACTCCTCTGGTATTTATTGTAAGGACATTAATTCTGACAGGCTCATTTAGTATTAATGTGTATGTCATAAGTACTTCAGTAGGAATAGGATTTCTACTGGAATTCAGCATTAATTAGCCAGGTCATTACTTCAAAGTATTACTCTTTCTTTTTAGAACAGCTGCACTTCAACATACTCCTTCCTGCGAAGTGCATCGAGGCCCTTTGTATCAGAAGGGGCACTTCTAAGTGCTCGAATCCATTGAGAGAAAGTTGTGGAAGTGAGCAGGATACAATAGGCAAAGTGTGGTAATTACTAGACAACTGATTAATAGAAAGCTGATGTTTTAATTGAGCTTCTGCAGTCCGTACAATAGCTTGAATTGAATAAGGGGCCTGATTGCACTTTAAGCTTCTCTGGAGCATAAAAAAAGTAAAAACATTAACTAAAAGGCTTAAATAAGTCCTTCAATTTTTCATGGAAAGTTTAAGAAAAAACCCACATATTTAAAACCATGGCAGTTGGTTCCTTAATGAGGCACTATCTTAGACTAGAAGTACGTGTGTATTCATAAATGAAGGTATTTTTAATGCTTGTAATATATTTTTTTTTGAAATTCACATTGACTGTCTAAAGAAATATAAAATTTGGATATTATTGTATTATTCCAATAGGTTTTTCAGTACCTGAAATCGTTATTTTCATGTGGCTCAAGTGTGCCAAGTTCAACCGATAACTCTTTATAATAACCATGAACTTTAAGTGTCTTAACTGTATTACTGTGAGCTCTGCAGCATCGTGTGTCTTTATAAGAAACATGGCCTTGTTTAAACAAAAGTACTTGCGCATCATGTGTGGGAGAATTCTCTCCCCCAGTGAGCTCTCAGTGACTAATTTTCTGACCATTATGGCATTATGGAGAGTACTTTTTTATTCTGAATTTTATTCAAAACTGCAGCCACTGGTTCTTCGCTTTGTAAGAATGACACTTTGCTTCCTAGCCATGGGACAATAGGTTTAATTCCTAAGTGATTCCAGACATTTTGTTAGTAAAAACATCTGAATAAGGCCTACTTCCAAATTTTCTGTAAATTGTCAATGACCGCCATGAATGAAACTCATCAGCACTAACAAATGAGAGTTATTCTTTTCATGCAAAAATGTCCAAACAAATGTCTAAAACAATTAAAGACAGAGTTTATAAACATCCTAGCAAATTACCCAATGAGGAAATACGAATGTGAGGTAATAGTGGGCTTGTTTTAAATGCATAGATTGGGTAGAATGGTGAAAAGAATCCTGGGTTAGGGGCCAGTTATTAGATCTCAATTCTGGTTCTGCCAGTAATCCCTTAAGTTGTACATTTCCTTATTGGCCATTATTAAACTTTATATTTCTTCCTGATTTATTGTTTTTTCATGCTTGCTCCTGATGAATGACACACTTTATCCGCAAAGAAATAGAAGGTTATAATTATGTGTAACATGGTACAACTGTTCCGTATACAGCAGAAAATACAATCCCATCCCTTTCCTACTTCTCAACAGTTCCAGTACTGAAAACACCAACTTGAGCACTTTAGGATTTATGTGAATTCTTTGCTGTATAACTGTAGAATTCAAAAGCAAGGTAGTTACCTTAATGATGCTCTGTCACAGGGTACACATTCCCATTCCAAAGGCAGGGATAAAATTAGATGAAAGCATGAGCAAAACCCAGTAGGGTAAACGTTATAAACTGTAGCTGCTTCTAGGGAAGATGGTGAGGAGGTAGGTGCTGGCCCTAGCTATGGACTTGCCAGTTCTGGTACCCATGGCTTTTCACCTGGGCTGGCTGGGCTCCTGCCTGCAGCTCCCCGCGCCCCCCGCTTGGATCCATGCTCCATCCTTTCCAGCTTCCCACAGTGTGGTCACAGAGCCCCATTACCTGAACAGCTTCACTCTTGTGGCTTCCTGCAATGTGTCATGATGTCACATAGTCTGGCTTGTGGAGACTCCCTTGAAATCAGAAGGGGAAGACTCTGATCTCAAAACATTTTCATTCTTTAAAATATCTGGATTGGTTTTTCAGATTCCTGAACCAGGAGAAATTATGGCAAGAAGCACTAGCTTTCATTTTTTCTTTTATTTGTGGTTGTTTCTAAGTTTTAAGTCGTGGCCGAAATGCAAGCGTACATGTGTGTGAGGGGTGTGGAGTGGGCAGCAAAAAATGATCATGGAAAGGTGGGCGGTACAACAATGAAAAATCAGAGTTTTTAGTAGTCCAGCAAGGATGGGAGAAGGAAAGTACCTTGAACGCATGACTAATTTCTCCTACAGAACATTGCTGAAATCTGAGGCTATAGGAATCTGCTGAATAGGATGAAATGAAGAAGTCACAAAATGTGCCTCCACGTCTCACGCTATTTAAGAATTAAGGACTCACCATGGAGATGCAGCCTTTTAACCAAAGCAGGTAACTAATTAAAGCCCTAGAGGGAGTAGTGAATTGTAAGTGAGATTTGCAACCGCCTCTTGCCAGGACACCTACAGCATCTGGCTCCACGGAAATGCCCAGGCTTCGCCTGACAGAGTGTATCCTGGGAGAGAGAAACCAGAGTGGCCCCGTTGATGTAAGGCAGCACTTGGCTCCTTACCAATCATTTTGCAAATCTCTGAAGCTTCAGGATGAAAGGAGATGAAGAACAGAACCTGAAGCCTGTGAAACACAGGAGCTACTTGTCTTGCAGTTATGTAGGACCCGAGGGACTTACAGATATCAGCGGCTTGAAGGGCCGCGGTCCATTTGTACTGTACAGTGATAGGAAAGTAGGCCTTGTTTTATTCAGTGAGCAGCTGCGTCTGGATCACTGCACACACTGAACAGTGGCACAGAATGCTGGGCCTTGCATACAAGAATGGAGGGGAAAGTGACACACCGGAGCAGAAGTTTTGAGCTGATTAGACTTAGGTGAGATTCTGGGGCCTGAGGCAAGCATGTTCAGTCCACTACCTGCCTGCAGCCGCGCCAAGAACAGAAACAACAGTCATCTTAAGCCCAACCCTAACCATGTTGGGAATTCAGGTGATATTTTTCATGACCCCGTTTAATGATACTTTAGTCAACAACAGAATGTACTGGCATGAAGGTGCTGCACAGGGGTGACCGTATCTCCAGCACCTCAAACACGCAGTCAGTCTACCTGCAACTCATCCTGAGGTAGCAGGTGACAGGAACTTGTGCGTCCTGAAGAGTCAAATGCAGTGGTTACTGATGGTCGTACTCCAACTACCACTGAGCCTCTGAAGACAGGAGCCCATTGCTATTAAATAGGCATTTAATTTTTCTTTCTTAATTATTAAACTTGTGTCTGAATTAACTCATAAAATAACTTAATAAGATAAAATAGTGTTTCTATCAGTTGTGGTAGAAGAAGTAAAAAAATACATCAAGTAGATTTTATCTCCTTCATGCTTTTTAAAAAGAATAAAAAGTAGTAAAAAAAAAACCACTTAAAATAATACAAAATTTCACTAATCCAAACAATAGAAATGTAGCAATTATTGTTATATTTCATATTGTTGTGTTTAAATTGGTTCAGATTACTAGTTATAAAATGGCAAGGTTGATACCAAAATAAACAAGACCTATATAACAAAAAAATGTAACATTTGTATCTGACTAGGTCTTGTTTTATCTTGGTCTTAACCATCCAGCAGAAAAGTACAAAATCGAGGTATAAAAAATAAAGCTATATTAGCATGATGAGCTGTAAAAGGCTCAAGTCAACAACTTCTGACCTCCAGTCTTATGGATAGCCCACTACTGTTACAGATTACTGGACTGTATTGGATTACTTTGCTGAATTCATGTACCTACAATATTTGAATGGCAATGGAATAACCATCTCTGACAAAATTAAACAAAAAAGGGGATATAAATGGACCATTTTGCAGTGGAAAATATATATCTGTATATACAAAATAGCATAAATATACAGCTATTTTCTCTTTGTTCAATGAGAAGAAAGTTTTGAACTAATAGTGTTTAGACAAGATATTATGTCCGCATCTTGTATAGGAATAACTACTAGAAAGACAACAATATGCAATGTACTTTCTACATTCACTCACTTCAAAGTGAGTGTAGAAAAGGACACTGAAAAGCATCTTTGTGACAGCAAACATTTTTTAAGAGAATAAAAAATAGTAAAAAAAGATTAGAAAAAAATGCAGAATTTCACTAAACAAGATAATAGCAATTTAATAATGGTTGTTATCGTGCATCTTGTCTTCAATTAGGTGTGTAGCTTAACACTTACTAATTGGGACATGAAATTTCTAAATTTGACTGGAAATATATAAATTACACTAAATTAAAATTAGAAACCTCTGTTCATTCAAACACATAATTGTAAGAATGTATATGATAGAATCAATTAGAAATGAATGAATTTATTAGAAAAGTTTGGTCAATACAATTTTCAAACTATAGTAAATATTTACATAGGCACTAAAGATGATATACAAAAGGCCAATAGTTACATCAAAAGTTACTCCGCATTAGTATCTTTAGGGAAACGGAAACTGAAGTCAGAATATGACAACACACTTCTAAAGGAATGGTTAAAATACAAAGTATGGAAGATACCAAAAATAAGTAAGGTTTTGGAAAGTCATGTACTGCTACTGGGGTGTAAAATGTTGCCATTGCTTTCAAAGCAATTAGGTAGTATCTATAAAAATAGAGCATATATCTTCCCTATGACTCAACAGATTCATCCCATGGAGTAAAACCCAGAAAGCTGCATTCATATGGTCTTGAAAGGTGTGTCCTGGAATCTCACTGTCAGAAATCCTATTTTTTCCTTAAACTTGAAGATAGAAAGGCCTAGAGAAGGCTTTCTTCTTCCTATGATATTAAAAGAAAAGAGCAACAATTAGCCAAATATTAATGGCATGAGAAACATCTCTTGGTTATCACAAGTCCTTGACATTTATAGTTTGTTACCTCTGCATAACCGGACTGATATCAGTGATGGTAAAAAAGAAATATTTCTATTTTACTTATAGTATTGCATGCTAAAGGATTTGAATTCCTACATTGTTTAAAGGTTAAAATCAGTGTGTTCCACACATAACAAAGCCATAACTGCAGTTTTCAGAAAACATCTAGTAAATAAAAGTATAATGTTTGATATTTACATGGCCTTGGTTGGACTGAGGCTGTCACTTATACTTTTTGTTTTTAAAAGGGAAAATAACAACCAGGTGAAATAATGGCACATATTTAGAATCCTAGCACTTGAAAAGATTGAGGCTAGCAGATGGCAAGTTTGAGCCTATGTTGGGAATGGAGTGATTTTTTAAGACCCTGTTTTGTCACTTAAAAAAAGGAAGGCTCTGGAAGTGTAGCTCATTTTGAAGTTCCTAGATTAACCCTTTTCTTTCTTTTTTTAAAAATGTATTTGGTACAGGTCTCACTACACAGCTAGGGCTTATAGTTATTGTCCTGTTGGGAGCCTCCCCAGCTCTGGGATTACAGGCATGCACAACCAGGCCTAGTCTCTGGCCTGCGCAGTATGTCTGGGGGTGGGGCCAATGTGAAGGCAGAATTCAAACCTGGTCCCTGAGCTTGCCTGACAGGCACTTAGTCCATGGAGCTATCTCAACTAACCCCTGGAGTCAACTCTTTTTTCCTAAAAGTAAATAAAAGGGAAAATAAAAGAAAATAATCTTAAATATTTTAGATAGTCCATATTGACCAAATTTATTGATTCTTAATACTTAAATAGCCTTTTCTTTTCTAAAATTTGATAAGTGCCTCTACATATATTACTAAAATAACAATTATAAAATTTTAGTAAGTGCATTTGACAACTATTAACACTATTTAGCAACACTTCTTTTTATCAAGTGTCTCAGTATTGGGGTATATGAAAAATAGAGTCTTTATTAAATTTGTTTTTCAACTTTTGGTAGATTGTCATGCTGCATTTTATGCATAATATAGAACTTCTAAGATATCTTTTATGACCTCCAGATAGAGGAAACAAGCTGGTTTCATGTTGCTTATTAATCTCCTAAAATGAAAAAGATTAAGATCACAAAATAACAATTTTTAAAAGGGATATAAATTATTCATTTGAGAATTGTAAAATAAAACTAGGAACCAATAAGAATATAAACAAAACACTCAATCATTTAAAAATTCTTAAACAATTTCAAATAATTGTTGATTTAAAAAAATCAAATTTACAGATATAGACTTGTTGGACAACAATAATTATGATGCATTCATCTTAAAAGGATTTTGATGCCTATTGTCTAGCAAGGCTAAGTCATGAATTATTAGTGTGAAATTTGCCACATTATACATTTCACCCTCTACACAATTTTGCTTGGGTTTGTCTTTTCAGTCTTTTGACAGCCTTTTCACATTTGGAAGTGTTTAAGAAGCTGTAATGTTAATGGGATTAGTTTATTAAACAGTACAATGTTATATTTTGTGCAGGATTTTACTGGATTTCCATTCCTGACCTCCCTAGAGTTTGGTGACCTGAGAAATCATTAGGAAATTTGACTTTTGTGGGAATTGGATGATGTTGGTTTAACAAAACACAGACTACATAATTTTCATATCAAGTAACAGATGTTTGTGTTTATCACCTGTATAATAAAATGAATAGTTTCCCACATCATCTGAAGTAAAACATAGTACCTCCTCACTTAGTTGGTAATAATAATTCATGTCACAGCCAACATTATGAGAGAAAATGACAAAGCAGAAAATACAGGTAACTATGATACATGGTCCTTGTAAAGGAAATAAGAACCTCCCTGTGCTGCTCCATGAAAATGTCATTTCTCAGCTCCCGTCAGATCTGGGTTAGAGAAGGAATTGACGTCTTAGCTATTGGCCCACACTCGAAATTTCTCTTTTCTCCACTAAGAGTCATGTAGGTTCTGCTATAATACTAAACACTCACAATCAGTGGTTAAAAAGTATCAGAACACTAGCAGCACTGTGGAGTTCTTAAAAATAAGTTATTTCATAAAGAGAAATAAATTAATATCACTGTACGTTTGATGCAGTTATTAATATTGTTTATTTTTATGAATCAAAGTTTAGAAACTAAAATTGCACAGGTCACAAATAAAATAAAACAAACAAATACCAACATCAAGGGCCAGTGTGAGCAGACTTATAAGAGTCGGGAAGAACACCAGAACAGTCGTATGTATTCTTATGGGACAAATAATGGTGGCCAAGGAGACTTCTAACCATTGTCTACTTCTGTAATGGAGGCTATGCAAAGCAACAGCCAGAAAGCAATTTTTGACTCCACAGAGAAGCATGTGCTAAATGTTCAGGTAGTACCCATCTGGCCATCTGTCTCTGCAAAATAGCAACTTTAGGAGACTTGGCTTGCTGCAGAAAGCCCACTGGTAAGCTGCTGAATGGATCACGAAGAATGTTTACAGGCCTGTTGGTCTAAAATCCATTTATCAGAACAACTCCCTGAAGAATAGTCTCTTCCTATATTTGGTTCAGTTTTTTTGATTACAGGAAATAACAGGCACTGACATAATAAACCCCTGGATATCTATCATACAGAATTAATAAATGCTCATGTTGAGTAGTTTTTCTTCAGAATGAATGGTAAATTTACAACACACCCAGGTAGAAGTAAGGTTTTTAAAAGCGCTGTCTTCTTCTGCCCAGCTTTCTCACTATCTACAATTTAACCATATTTATAACTCTATAACGAAGTCACTGTGTATCCCTTACCCACGTGTTTATTTCAATATACCTTTCCGTCCAGGAATAATACTTGACATTACTTGATTTTCTTAAGCTTTCTGGGAATGCATTTATATGCAGTTATATGGAAAAGGTCAGTGTACCGATCTTTTTTCTAAAAGAATGAACATTTGTGTCACACATAGAAGACACATAATATTCTTGGCAAATATATATCAAAACAACTGGAGTACATATGATTGGAATGAAAGAGCCAGTGTAAATTTGAAATAATGAAGGCTGTTTTAAAGTTCATCTAATTCCTGCAACAAGAAATATAATCATTACAGCTACTTAAAGATCTGTTTACTTTCATGGAGAAGTGAGGATAATTCTGAAGGAATAGACAGAAGAGTGCAAGATTACTGGATAAACCTTGAAATTTAATGGCATTTGCATGGCTGAATTAAGATTTTGGAATTTGAAGACAACAAAACTAATAGAGTTTGAAACTTTTATTTGGTGAGGAAATGGACTCAAGTTTGGGAAGCCTTCAGATGAGGCAACTGTACTGGCTTAAGTGAACTGCTGTACACAAGAAACTAGAACAAGGCAGGCATATAGTGCCTCCCCAGGAAGTGCTTGTCATGCTCAGAGCATGGAAACTAGGGAATGTTATGTACTGAGCAACAGGGATTTTCTGTTTAATTGATGTCAAGGACTGTGATATAGGTATTTTATCTTAGCTCATTTAGGTAGATATAATCATTTAACTCTTTCAATTTGTATATTTTCTTGTTGTGCTCAGAAAGATGCAATGATGTAAGACAGAAAGAATCATGGAACAGTAATATGAAAAGAACGTGACACTTGTGGCTGGTTCTGAGACACACAGGTCATATATCAAACTAGAACAAGGTCTCTAGATACTGAAGGCAACCTCCAGGTTCCTACGTAGCAAAGAACTAGACAAATCTATAAGCATACAAAGTCAACTACTTATGTCTCAATAAGCAAGAAAGAGACTCTTCTATAGCTTGTACATAGCAATATACTCTAAAACAATTAAAATAGTGTTAATCTTAGTCTGATGAGGCCCATATCAGATCTCTGCTCTCAAAGCTCTGATGTGTCTATTTCATTTAAACACTTTGTCAGTTGTCATAATTTTTACGGCAACACAGAAATCATTATATTATGGTTAACTAAATGTTTTCTTTGTTTCTTTTTTTAATTTATTTGATACAGGGTCTCACGACACAGCTTGAACTCACAGTGGTCCTCCTGTTTTCAGCCTCCTCACTGGTAGGATTACAAGCATAGGCCACCACACCTGGTCTCATTGGCTGGCTCAGCTTGCCTGGAGGTGGGGTCAGGGTAGCATTTGGTACCAGGGATGCAGTTCTGGTCCCAGCACTTGTCTAAGCAGGTGCTTAGTCCACTGAGCTATCTTGCCAGCCCTTGTGTATGTTTTCTAATCTAAATTTACACCCACAGATAAATGTATTTGCATTGCTGTATGATATTTAACAAAAATTGTACCATTTTATAAATTTTTGTTTTGAGGATATTTATGTTGTTTTCTGTTTCTATTTATGGTAAAAAACACATAAATTGAAATCATTCTATATGTCTGTGAATATTAAGTGCATTTAGAGAAAGTCACCCAAACACATGTAAGGAATAAAACCACTGAATGCACATTCTAAACTTTGTTAGGTATTTCCAGTGCATTCTAGAATGGGTATAACAATTTTAACACTTAAAATTATTTGTATATTCAATGCCTACTATTATTTTTCTGCTTAATTTAAGAAAATCTTATAGTTACTGTGCTTTATCAATAATGCAAAGTCAATTTGTATTAAATTTCATCCCAAATAATTTCCTGTAATTTAATTTTTGTTTTACTTTGTTTTGCGAATATTGTATTGGGCAGTCTTTTGACATTTTCTGGTGCTTATTTTAAAATACTTATATTTTTGTATGTTCTTTGTTTATGATGACTTTTGCGTAAAATTGCTTTAGGTTGATTCAATTTTTTTCCTCAAGCAAGCCCTTGGGACAGTAATTCTCCAAGAGATGCTTGTGGTTAGTACTTCTGAATTAGACCCATTTTTACCTTGGTATTTTAAATTGATCAACCTTCTTTTGACAGTTAATTTCCTAAAGGGAAGTCCACAGGAATTCTAAGTATTGCTTTGCTTTAAGGAAATGTTCTTACATTTTGGTTGGTTTTTAATACTTTTGATGCTTTGTAAGTTCACCAGAAAGTATAAAGGAGGGAATGTGTTTGGCATTTTTAATTCTGATCAGGACTTAATTTCTTTAGTCTGGGAAATCACATTTTTTTAAAATCTGAAAAGGAAATAGTTCTTTATCATCATCACTTTAAGCTATTTCTTTACCATTTCTCCCTCTTTGTCTCTCTGAAATGACTATGAATATATATGGTTTCCTTTTTCATAGCTTGTTCAAGTTAATATTTTTATTTTGCATCTGTATATCTCTGTTTTTTCATTCAAATTTTCAAATTTTTCCTGGCCCATTATATTTCTTTAGTTTTAGCTATACATTTAATTTATTATTCTTACGTGCTGCAGTTGAAGGTGAGCCTTTCTGAGCGAGCTAATTCTCCACAATATTGTTTTATTGGACTTCTCTTGCATTAAAAAAAAAAGTAAAAAGGGGGTGATAACAGAACTGTTAAAATAGTTATTCATTTACTCCATACAAAATTTTTACCTAAGGGAAGCTGATTGTGTGATTTCATATTTTAAATATTTGCCACACAGCATCCAACCAGAGCTGCAGTTAACACTACTGGCATTCCTCAAAAACGACCAAGTAGGTTGATTCAGAATATATTCACCTATTTCATATAGCAGCACTGGTAGGACAAAAATGAAGACTGGCTTCAAAAAAGGTGAAAAGACCGTAAAATTCATGGTGAAGAAAGCAAATGGGACAAGTAACAACTTAAGGACAAATTGTTGCTGCATTCGTGTGCACTAGACTGTTGAGTTAAAATTAAAAAAAAAAAAAATGCTTCTCTGATTTTGCCTTTTCCTGCCAACCACTTCTCCACCCATGTGCTGTTCGATCAGAAACAACTGGTGCCAGCAAGGTCCACAGAACTGAAGAGAATAGATAGAACCAGAGCTGACCCGTCTTTTCCAGGGTAAGCAAATGCCTCTTCCAGCTCATACTGTTAAATCGATTCTGTATCCAAGCATACTCCAGCAGCACCTACAAGCAGGAAATACCTTTTCATAGCTTACAGCAAAAGCCAGGGTAATTTATCCAAAAATTGTGAAGGATTCAAGATGTAATCGTCATACACATGTATTTTATGATTATAATATTTATATTAGTATATCTAAAACCACCTGTGATATCTATGCTAGATTTGCAGGAGGACATGAACATAAAGAAACTGGAAAGGAACTATACAAATGACTGTCGAGTAAGGAGCAAACCAGAGACTCAAAATAAAATCTACCTGAAAGCAGAGTTCTGGCTTCTAATAAAGATGCCATATTATATATTTTTGTTAAAGACAAAAATCTATTTGTTGTTAAGGTAATTGTTTCTTATACTGTGATAAAGCTTACTATAATCTATTTCATTGTTTTATTGACAATAAAGCAATGAATGAGTAACATTGTTACCATTCTATTTATAAATTAAGTGAAGCTTTGAAGATGTGAATATACTCTTATGGATCACACAGAGTACAAAAAGGTGATTTAAAGCAAAATTTATCAGGAACTGGCAATTTTAAGCACTGTTCTTTTCCACATTCTCCAAAATAATATTATCTTGAATTTTCAGTGACTTGCTGAACTTTAAATAACTTTTGTACATTGTCATTTGCATTGTATTTCAGGTTCTTTTTCCAAGACAACCTGATAGCAAAGTGTTGGTGCTATATTTAGAATCAATCTTCCTCACCTCCACTTACTCTTAATCCTTGAAATAAAATTTTTGTGCTTGATAAATTTCCCCAAGAATAAATTATTTATCTCATAATTTAATTTAAAAGACTCTTCAGTGTGTTAAACATCAACATCCAGGGATAAGCTTAGCAGAATCGTTCTGAAACGCAAATGAAAATTAGTAAAAATCTGATTTGAACATAATAATTCATCAATAAAGAAAAAAGTTGGTCATCTAGATTAAAACATATTAAGTTCATAGAAAATAATGCTAAAATATTTTATATGGTATATGTTTCCTCTTTAAAACAAAATATATTTGTTAGTATTATCACAATACTTTGCAGAACAGAAGTATAATTTCATGCATATTCCTTATTCCAATTGGTTTGAATTTTTATAAGTAGAAATTGTACCATCCTAAATTATTTGTATGTTTGATAAAGTCATAGCAAAATCATAGCAAGGTAGTAAATACTTAACTGATCATTTAAAGAAATGCTACAGATTTTAAGCATATTTTGTTACTGATCCTAGTTTTCTTATTTTATCACTGTGTATATTATGCAAAACATGCAAAAGAAGTTTACTAAGTTAAAGTATTACCCCCAAATACTGGATCAAATGTATTGTTTTTCAAATGTAATTAAAAACAAATAATAGATGAAGATTTCCACCACTACTTTAAAATATAGCAATGAACAATCCCTGGAGGAAGTTATAAATGTTTCCAACAAACAAAATGAAGAGAAACATTAGTCAGCTTCAAGCCTCATTTGCTCAATGAATGGTGATAACAATGTCATAAATCATGGGCTACCTTTTAAGGCATATGATCTTTTGTGCCATGGGCCTTTCCGTAATCCTGTTTTTCTTTTGCCACTTAGAAAGAAGTATTTCTAAGAGCCCCTAAATACCAAATATGGACCCTATATTCAAGTTATGAAGACATCTAACAAACAACCCACGGAGTTGAAGGCAGTTTATAAATGTTACCTACTAACAATATTTGATAAAGCTATCTTTATAAAGAAAAATCTATGTGAGTGATACATACTTAATAACTACTGTAAAATACAAGCTGCACTGTTCTGGAAGATAAATTCTCTGTTTCCAAAATGAAATATACTTTCATTTTCACTAAATACTATAACACTATTGCCTAGCTAATTAACTACATGTGCTTCATATCATAAAGATTTGTTCTAATATTTAGGATGGAAACAAGACATTTTAATGGAAGTACAAGATTATGAACAATGGATTATACTTCAAACCCAAACCGTGTAATGAGAGAATACATTTTGAATTGTATAACCCTATTTAAATGCCAGGTTTAAAATTGTAAATCACATGCAATTTATTTAAAGCTTATACTCATTCCTCATTTCCAAATGTCACTTCCTTTTATTAATGGAAAACAATGTTTAAAAGCCAAAGGCGTTGCTGAAAGAAAATGGTATGTCTGGAAAAATCATAAATAACTCTAAGCACTTTCCATGTTAAATCTACTGAAAATGCAAAATAATTATGTTCAAGTACTTCTCAGTGCAAGTTGTACATTTGAGCAGTGTCACTAATGCTTTAGAAATCTTTGAAACAACTCTATTGTTAGCTTGGGCAGCATAAACACGGAAACACTGAAAATTCTGTATCATTTTTGTTTCTTAGTATTTAGTCTGTTAAAATAATTTTACTCCAAAATAGCGGTGCTGAAAATATATCAACACAATCATTATTTTCATATATACGGTATAATATGCAACATATAGTATGTAAAGTAATTTATATATAATGTTAGTCTCTCTATATACTCCCTGTATTTTCTTCTTCTGCTATATAGCCTTTGGTTACCATTTTTGTCTGACTTTCAATACGCAAATCTAACATTTACTTTTTACTTTTGTTGTCCTGGATAAAGCCTCCAAGTAAGGAGTCTCCCATTGTAGAAAAGGATGAAGATTTGGCTCGGGACTATTTTACAGAAGCATTACAATTCATAGAAAAGGATGGTTTCAGACTTTGAGTGTTTTGGCAGAGACTACTACGGTGGGGTTCAAACTTTGGCACTATTGAATTTAGAAAACAAATGACTGTGCTTTTGTAGGAAATATTCACTTCTATTCTACTGTCTTTTGAGAATGAAGAGGAAAAAAGAAATTTGAGAATAACTACACTTCTCTGTTTTTCTTATACATATGAGACTTTTTTTTCTTTTTATAGACTTTTTTCTTTATATATAGCCAGTTTCCTTAATGTGTGATCTAAAAATATAGGTGATTCAGGATTTATTTCAATGCTTTGATTTTGAAATAACCTGTCTTAAAATACCCTTTGAATAAAATTTGTATTAAATATTCTTTAACATAACAAGCCATTTACACTTTGCTCAGTGCAATGAAAATATGAACTGGCTTATAAATAATTACTATTTTACAAAACAGCATTGTAAAACATAAGAATGTCCATAAGAATCAGTGTATTACAATAATCATACTCGAGGACTAAATGCAATTAAAGTTTTAATTGACAGAATGAAAAGCAGCTCCTTCGTGGTATGTACTATCTATTCTACTAGTGTGAGGAGAGCCAGAAACTGAGAAGCAGAAAAGAATAACCTCATGGAAAATTGCTTTTGTTACTCACACAGTTAGTAGGTTAAAAAACGGACTGGAAGTATTAGTTTTACCTTTGGTTGTAAATCACCACCACCCTCATGATAGAAATCAACGTCATAAACAATGATCCCTATTAGAGAATTTATGTAACAAAAGGGAAATGTTAAGACAGCATAGGCTCAACTTCCGGTTCTGCTTTTTGAACTACATGTCACTTGGAGCAATGTCCTTAATTTCTGTTTACCTTGAGTACGCAGTAGCTAAAATTCTTGCTGGTATTTGAAAAATGACAGAAGCATTTTCAATTATCATTTTTCTCATGATTAACTGATAGTGATGTGATTTGTTCTCCCAAATAATGCTATGAGGCACCTACTACAATTGTCTGTTTTTACTGATTTAAGGAACTGATAAATTTGTTGGAGGTGATGAACCTAAAACCAAATGAAGCCAGAAATCAAATGCAGGCTGCTGGAATCCAGAGCCCATGTTACCTATTGTAGTTATTTTAATGTAAAAATAGGAATGTTCATTCATCTCTTTTAAGGAGCACTAAGGTCACTCAAGAAAGATTCCTTTCCCAAAAGTGAGCTTGTATCAATAAATATTACCACTGACAGGGTCTGCTCCTCAAAATGGAAAGGAGGACTTTAGTTCAGCTAAAGCCATGGATAGCACTAGATTTTCTGACATCCATCACCTCAGAAGAAACTTCAGGGAATGATCAGGAGAGGCATGTACAGTTGCATTAGGCAGAACTTCAGAAGTATGTACTCAAGGATAGAGGAGGGGAGGTTCCTAACAGAGGCACAGTGTTTTCTTGAGTGGGATATTTATGTGTTCTTGAAGTTATCTTCAACTTGGGTGATCTTGGCTGTGTTTTCCTAGGTGTTTCATTTGATGGCTACATTAGCATGCAAAGCGCCTATTTCCATGAGTGAAACTGGGACACTGTGCCCATTGACATCACTTAAGAATAAACATCTATGCACTAGGTGAAATATACAGGTGAAAGGGGTAACTCAGGCTTATTGGTTCTGAAGACCCTTAGGAACTTCTTGTTTTGTGAGTTTCCTACAAGGGAAGAACATTTGACCAACTTTTTCCTGTAGGTATAGTTTTTGTCAATTTTTCTTAAAAGTACAATTTTAAAAACACAATTTCTTTTCTCTCATATCTCAGTTCTCTTGAGTAAATAGTATTACTGTATAAACTGTGGTGCAAAGAAATTCACATATGTAATTAAAATGGAATTGCAAATTTGATTGAAGCAAAATGGAATTCAATAAAATTAATCTGAATTCAAAGAACAAATCCGAAATACGATTTCAAAGTGTAAAATATTCAAAAATACAAGTCGACAACTTCTGACATTGCCAGTCCCATTGATAACTCAGTACTATTATGAATACTGGACTTTATTGGATTATTTTGCTGATTTCATGCACCTACAATATTTATTTATTTATTTATTTATTTATCTATTTATTTATTGCCAGAACCAGGGATTGAACTCAAGCACATGTGTTTGCCAGGCAAGCACTTATTCTACTGAGCTATCTCCCCAGACCGACGGACAATATTTAAATGGCAATGGAATACCCACCTCTGACAAAGCTAAACAAAAATGGGCATAGAAACAAAGGACTATTTTGTATCTGTATATACAAAATAGGATAGATTTACTGCTACTTTCTCTTAATTCAATGAGAAGAAAGATTTGTATTAATAGTGTTTGGACATGTATGTATCTTATACTATGAATAACCACTATGAATGTACAATGTATGAATTATTGAAACTGTCTTACTAATCGGTTTTGATACTGTCTCATTGCTATTTGTTTCTCATAAAATTAATAACAAATAAAAATATAACATAAAATAAAACAAAAATACAGGATATTTTTTAGATAAAAATGGTTAAAATTTCATATTTTTCTTTTTCAGAAAGAATTAATATACAGGCTATTACCAAACTGATGAACATGGTCAACTGGATCATGATAAATCACCCATCTCCATTTGTAGATGAAGCAACAAAGACAGTAAAAATTCCTGATATAATGAAAGATATTTCAAGTTGATTTTAGTAAAAAAGAAGAAGAAGAAAAATCACAAATACGCATCTTAACAAAGAGTTGCATTCTTCTCCTGTGGATTAATCAATTAAATCAAAGCAAAACAAAAAACAAATCTAAGAGTAAATCTCTGGCTAGCATCCTGCAAGTGAAAGAACAGACTCTGAGATTAAGTGCGTGATAGACAAGAGATAAAGTATTAGATTGCTCATGGCAAATTCTGGGAAGGGACTTGTTCACATGAATTAGGTTTACAGAATTAAGGCACTCTAGGCTGTATTTCATTGGTCAGTTAATACAAGCCTAAGGTAAATTCTGAGGCAGAAGGCCCCAGGCTATCAGCTAGCATATTTTAAATAGAATCATTTTACAGGACCAAAGAAGCAGCATGATCCGTTACATGTGTTCTAAGCCAAAATGTATCTTAAAAATGGGGGAAGTTAAATCAAATTTATTTCATTGAAAAGTTACTAAATCCATTGAAGTAAAATTTCTTTAAGTAGTCAAATCAATCTGCGAGATGTAAACCAAGTACGGTGGACAAAGATTGTGCGCTGAGAATTTAGTAAAGATGCCTTGGTACTAGGCATTTGCTTAAGTAGCAGTCTTACAGAACATTTCTTAAGCACCTAAATGCATTCAATTAAAAATATGAGGTTTAAAGCCATATAGGATATTTAAGGAAAAATTAACAAAAACAAGCAGTGAAGATGATAAACACAGGTTATTGGAAAAGGAAAAAAAAAATGGTGTTTATAAGACCTGAGTGTCACCATAAAAATAAATGGTGAAATAAAAACCATCAGTCATAAGCATACATGACTGATGTTTGTACCCCTGGGAGAATCATCTGTCTAAATACATTTCAAAATTCTTGATGATTATAGAGTAGTCAGTGTATTTGTTGGATTGACCAGTAAATGAAGTCATGGACAATTTTGAGCTCAGTGAATGATGTTTTGCCTTAGAGACTGAATAAAATCTGCGTTTCTCTGACAGGTAGTCCAGCTTGATTTCTACAGCAGTCCTAGGAACAACCCAAACAGTCAGAAGCAACTTTCTTTTCGTAAGGTTTTGGGGAATCTTCATGGCAGGTTCTGTGTCATGGTCAATACACATACGATGAAGCAAAAGGCAAACATTGATGGGTAACTCAGCCAAACCTCAACACACAGGTAATGTGCAGAACAACGGCATGAAATACAGAAGGAGAGGGACCAGAGGAAGAGGTGGAGAGGGGCGCAGCCAAAATAAGCCTTATCTGCGGGAACTTGTCACTGAGAGCAGGAGAAACTACATACCTGTGTATTGGTCACTTTCACAACACTGGGATACAGCACCCAACAGCCCCAAACTTAAAGGACGACAGGTGTGCTTTGGCTTTCATCTGAAAGGATTCAAGCCATTATTGGGTGCTGCTCTGCAGAAGTATCATGGCAGAGAAGCATAGAAGAGGAAAGTTGTTCAATCCACGAGACCCTGGAGACTGAGCTGGCGATCCATAAAAGTGTAGCTGGTGGGACCAACACCCAACAGGCTCCACTTCTTACTGATTCACGCAGGTTCTGAACTCACCAATGAATCTGTCCACTGTGAGAACAGGAGCCCCATGACTCAATCATTTTCCTCATATGTGAGAATTTCGTGGACATTGACTGTCTAAGCCTTAAGCATGCGTGTGAATCCCCAATTCACCTTCCTTTCTTGTGTGCTAGTTTTTATTGATGTATAAGTATACCTCTTTCTAACTACATTAGCAGCCTTTGCTCTTCTGCCCCTCCGCTCCCTTGTCCTGGCCTTCAACAACCAAGATTCTATTCTCAATGGCAGTGAGATATATTGAGTGCATTAGCTATGCACATTATTTTATTACAGAGTTCCAGTTCCAATGTACTTTACCCAAGTCAGTTATTACTGTGAAACAGCCCCAAATGCATTAACATAAGACTTGCATTTTAAACTGAACTCTAATCCAGCCACACCTTCTCACTATTACTATAGCATACAAAGTTAAAAGAATATTGCCAATAAATTGCAGAGAATAGGGAAGGTAAGACATTAGGAAGTGACAGATTCCTGGGGAAAGTGGGCATGACCTATTAATTGAAAAATTCTATGACACATAGGCTGAGCAGATGTGTTCAACAGAAAAGAGCTAGAGATCACTTATAGAATGAGACTCTAGCACTCCAAAATGTATTGCTATTAAGACATAGATGTTTTTGTAAGGTATTATTCTGTTTATCATAATATTGAACCTATGCTGGGCAATTGCATGTGCCAGGGAACATTGTAAGAAGTTTCCTAAAGTCTTATATTTTGGCTTCCAAGTAATAATTCTTTAGCACTCTCAAAAATGAGTAGTTTTTATATCTTCAGTTACTTTTTGGCTGTCTTTGATTTTTCTCTAAATTGCCTGTGCCTTACTTGGGATATATTTGTTAGCATTTTCCGACTAGATTATGAATACTGGCCAGAGGACACAACATCAAATAAGTGAAAAATAAATTCTTTTCAATGTGTAAAAGTAATTACTAATTAAAAATTTCTCACTAGTATTTGTAGCTTTTTATATGAAGTTCTTGGTCTATTCTGCTGTAGAATGAATGCTTTTGTCCTTCTCCCATTTCTGATGTGGAAATACTCTCCTGCTGTGTAACTGTATTAGGAGGTGAAGTCTTTTCAGGTAATTAGATTATGAGAGAGGATCTTCCACACACAGGGTTAGTGGCTTTCTATGAAGAGACACAGAGGAAAGAGATCGAAGTTCTATAGTGTGCCTGGGGAGAGTCACATGGAGAGAAAACTTTCTTTCAGACTCTCACAGAGAGCAAACGGGTCAAGCATTGGCTGTGACTCATCCACATGAATGACATAGACAAAGGATCTACAGAATAATGTATAGGAGTATAAGATAAACCCTGAGGGGACCTCATCAGAAACAAAAACCACATGTTTTGGTATATAGGTCTTTCTCTATCTAGGTCTTAACCATCCAGCAGAAAAGTACAAAAATGAGGTATACAATGTGGGGCCATAATAATAAGTTGATCTGTAAATGGCTATAGTCGACAACTTCTTCAGATAACTCACTATTGTTGTGGAATGTTGGACTGTGTCGGATTGTGTCGTCAATTTCAGGCACCTAAATTGGTTGAGTGACAACGGAGTGCCAAGGGGTATAGAAAAGAAGAATCATGATGTGTGTGTGTATGGAAAGTACAGTCGGGATAGATATGCCGTGCTTCTACATAATTCTATGAGAGGCAAGATTTGAACTAATGGTTGGACAAGATATTATGTCAGCTTCTAGTGTTATGGACAACCACTAGGAAAATAACAAGGTAGAAAGTAGTAATTATTGAATCCTTGATATAATTCAGGTATACAAAATAAGATACATAAACAGCTACACTCTTAATTTTCTGATAAGAGACATCTGCTATAATAATATAATATTATTATAGTATAATAATAATACTGTAAGTATAATATCATATATGCACCTTGTACGATACCAAAACAGTATGAAAACAGTTTGCAATGTATTAATTTATTGAATCCATCCTGTTAAGGTGTCTTAAAACTGTCTCATTGATATTTGTACTTCAATAAAATCATAAATAAATAAATAATCAGAGAAAATCAGTTATGGAACCTCCCCACACTCAAAAATTTAATGAGTATTTAAAAAGTAACAATCAATTTGAGGCAACCTGGCATTACAGGTGATTCTCTTTTATTAAGTGTATTTTCAATGGATACATGAAAGCATACAAATTGTAGGTATAAATCAATACTGTGGTGTTTTCATATCTGTATATATTGTATATTATTTAAATCAGTATAAATCCTTCTACCTTTTGAAATACTTGTATCTTTACAGTGAAAATCATCAGAGTACTTTCCTCTAGCTTTTGGAGTTGTGTAGCTCATTGTTGTTATGGGCTGACACCCTGTTGAGCCATTCCACACCGGAACTTCTTGCTTCTTTCTAACTGCATTAGCAGCCTTTCCTTTTCTGTCCCTCCCCTCCCTTGTCCTGGCCTCCAATAATCAAGATTCTATGCTCAACGGTGGTGGGATAATTTTTTTTTTTAGATTTCACGTGTGAGTGAGATCATGGAATATTTTTCTTTCTTCAGCTGGCTTATTTCACTGAACACAATAATATACAGCCCCATTCATGTTGCCTCAGATTATAGGAGTTTGCTACTTTTAAGGCTGAAAAGTATTCCACAAGATACGTGCTACATTCTCTTTATCCATGTGTTACAGGTATGTCTAGAAGCCTAAATAATTTCATTGATTTTTTTGTTTAGGATTCCCTTCATCCCTTGAATCATAAGAATGACATTGTATAAATCTATTCCTCTCTTCATTGAATTAGGGGAAGACACCTCTTTCTGTGAGTCATAACTCTGTGCTAGACCAGTAATGGTGACCCTCTTAGAGCCTTCATGCCCCATGCAGCACAGGTTCAGAGAGTCCAACACCTTTGGTCAGCTCCTCGGCTAGTGGAGCAAAATACCGGAGGGAAAGCAGGGAAGGTTCAATTGGACTTTGGTTTCAGAGTTTCAGTTTAGAGTTGGAGGCTCCAGGGTGGGAATGGCCTGATGGGAGGTTGAGCTAGAGAAATACTGTTCACGTCACTGTTTCTGGGAAGTGGCAAGGCTAAGAGCCCTGGAGAACAATGCAGTCTGTGGAGACTGCAGGCCCAGCCAATCAGCTCCTTCAGGTAGGTCCTGCCTCCTAATTGTACAGTTAGCTGTGACCATGAGAAGCTTAATTAACCTCTCCAGTTAAAGTGACTGGCACAATGAGGAGCTTATTCGTTCCCCACAGGTACATATACACACTGTGTATTAGAGGTAGGAGGGAAATCCAGCATTTCTTTAATTTCAAGAAGACTAAATTATGTCTATCACTTTTTCCCCATCAACCATCAGATATTCAGTGCTATTTAGATACTCACTTCCTCCAAGCTCTTTGACAGACTCCTAATCTCAATGAAGAGGAAGACAAATCCATAAGGGAGGTCAAGGAGATCATTAAATGAGATTAACCTGATGGCATTCACTCTACCTCACTAGAATTAATACAATGATACTTTCTCTTCCTATTTTATAAGGTAAAAGCAGTGAGGCAGGTGTGAAATGTTGGAGTTCATTGGACATCGATCATTTACTTCTTTGAATCCCTGGCAGTTTTATAGAAAATGTGGCATTTCAATTCAACTTTAGAGGCTTCTGTTATTTTGTTTCACATAGAGAAAGCATGGAAATTCTACAAAATCAAGAAAAAGGGTCTCATTTACATTTTGGAAATGGACAATAGTCCTCTGCAGATGTACCACACATAAAACAAAAGGGGAATAGAACAATTGAATACCTGAAAAGATGACCTTAGCTTTCATTCCTACACAACATGGAAAAATTGAGAGCTTTTGAGTACGTGACTAACGAATTAAGAAAGGTGTTTGGTGCAATTTAGTGGGCAGACTCATATAGAGTGCAATGAGTTATGTGGTCTTCAAAGACTGCAGACATCTGAAAGATTTACTTAATAAGATAGGTAGACATACAACACAAATGCTAGTTATTGTTCTTTTTACCTAGAAATCTTCTTTTCCAATACTTCCTTTCATAAGTTTGACTTTCCAAATGGATTTCAATTTTTTTTCCCATTTGTCACTTGTTCAGAGAGGTTTTTAAAAACTGTTTTGTAGTTTTCTCTTGCCATCAATAGATGTAATAAATTTTAGGAGAGCAGCACAAACATGCTCAAATATATTTGAATATTACCTTTGAATTTGGTAACAATAGGCTCCTAAACCCATCTGGTTCTAGGATATATTCTTCTTCATTTGGCAGCATTAAATTTTTAAAATTATTCTTCACAAATTTAGGTAGCTCTACTCATTCTGATTTGACATTAACCCCAACTCTCATTTATAATACAGATGTAAGAACATGCAGTGAGACTTGCTAGCTGCAAATTTTGCTCCTTACATATGTAAACTTGTTTGTGATTTCTTAGTCATTTCTAAAAAATACATTAATTTAGAATAAAATGTGATATAAAATTTCAGATACAAGGAAGTGGGGAAGTGGTAGTTTTTCTCATGTGAAAGTTTTTCTCTGTTTTTTTTTTTTTTTAATGTTTCCCTCTATTAAGACTCCCAAAGTTGGTTGCAGGAGAGACAAGTTATTATTATAGCTTGTATGTAGACCTTCTTCAAGGCCTCATGCCCTCTCAGTAGAATTGTGAAGGTGTCTAGGTCTAAGGTGAGTGAATATGGATTAAAGCAGTTCAAATGTGGATCAAGAGTATGATAAATAAATAATCCCACTGATGGATGTAGCATTGCCCTGGGTGTGGATAGTGGGAAGCTACTAGCCTGGATGAGATAAAAGGGAAAACGAAGCTTGCTGCTACTGCTCCTTGCTGTTCATGACTTCCTCCCTGCCATCACATGGACTGTTTCTCTGTTGCCATTTTGCTGATTTTGGATTGAAACCTTTACAAACTACAAGCCAAAATAAACCTTTCATTCTCTAATTTGTGGGTGTTGGGTACTTTATGTCAACCTGGAGAAAAATAGACAGTTCCAACACATGAATTTTGGAGACCATCCTGTCCTCCTGCTGGCTTCAAACATATAGTTCATTTCATTATCAACCCAAAAGTCTAAAATGCATATTCTCTCTTCATTTGAATCAGATATGAATGAGCCTCAAGGCGCCATTCTTCCTGATTTAAGTTCCACTTGATCTATGAACCTCTGAAACTAAACAAGTCATGTATACACAAAACACAACAGTGAAGTAGGGCTAGGATAGATATTCTCATTCCAAATATATTAAAAGACTAAAGTAGGAGACAGAAAGAAGGAAGTGGGGAAAGGAAGAGGAAAGAAGGAGGAGAGAGAAGCAGTTGAACTCAAATAAGTATAAAATCCACTAGTGGAAACAGCAACTAAGTCTTGAAGCAGGAGAACACTCTTAGCCCCATGTTGTTGCACATGCTGGCAGGACTGGAGTGAGAGCTGCACCCCCCAGAGCCTCAGCAGTCGCATTCCTAGAACTGGGCTGCGATTCATCCCAAGTGGCTTTGCTGCACCTGTCCTTTGCCTGGAATCTCTTAGGCTATGGTTGCACCCCAGGAGCTTCCTAACTTCACGGCTTGACTAGGCCTTGCTTTTAAGGGAGCTCTGTGCTGGCAGGGCCTTTGGGTCAGGCACTTCTCCTTAGTGACCTCTGACATCTTTTGAGTTGGGGTGGAGGTAATTCTTACCTGCCACACACTTCCAGAGTTAGTGCCATCTGGACACTGTCAAGGTTTATGGCTGTACTTTGGGCTTTGCTGGGTCAAATCATACTTGAGCCTACCTGAGGTGTGACTGGAGTAGCAAAGGTGTGCTGTATTGGAGTTCAGGGAGCCGAGTCCCTGAGTAGTGCTGAATTATGAAAGTTAAAATTTCTGAGGGGATCAATCTGAAAACCCTGTCCTAAAGTCTTTAAGATCATTAGAAAGAATTTGGGCTTCTTCTTTGGCATCCTTCATTAATAAAACCCTATCTAATTCCTATTCATGTCACAGCTTTTTTAAATTTTTTGTCACAGCTTTTTTTAATGTATTTAGTACAGAGTCTACGGGATCTTACTACACAGATCAGACTCATAATGGTTCTCCTATGTTCAGCGTCCCGTCCCAATCGCTGGGATTACAGACGCGCACCACCCAGTCTCATCACCACCTCAGCGTGCCCCAGGGGGCTGTGCCAGCACAGCAGGCCGGGTATCGAACTCCTGGCCCCCGAGTCTACCTAAGCAGGCTCTTTAGTCTGCTTAATTATCTCGCCGGTCCATGTCACTGCTTTGTTAAATGATCGGTTCATCATACCCTTAATATTCTCTTCTGAACATGTTTATTTGTTGTGTTTTTTTTTTTTTTTTTTTTTTTTTTTTTTTTTTTTTTTTTTTTTTTTTTTTTCATTTTGTTTTAGTTATTCACTAACTAAACAAAACAGTTCGAGTCTGTTTGGTAATTTTCTAAATCTTTCTCTTCTGCCTTCTTTTCAGTTATCTTTTCCACCTTTAAAGCATTTATCTCTTTTCTCATTTTATAGGATGCAACTGAGTCCAGAGATTAAGAACTGTAAACACTTCTGTTGTTTCAAGTTTTCTTCTGCCGGATAGTCCATTTTACTGTCCCTTAAATTCTACCCTCCACAGTGTCCTCAGATCTGAACAAAATTCCATGTTTTGAATACCAACGATGACTTTTCATTGAGTTTTCTGACATGGTGTTCTACATCTCCATCTGAGACCTCATCAGCACGGGCTTCTCCAGGGGTCCTTCTACCCTGCAGTTGGCATGAATGTTTAAATAATGTCTGAGAGTGACAGTATCGGTCCAATGCCTCTTTTGTTCTATTCCTTATTATCATTCCCTCTAATTCTCCATTCACTGAAATTTAAGCTTTCTCTAGTGTTCTCTACCCAAATCTTCCGACTTCTGCCCATTACACAGTTGGAAAACCATTTTCAAATTTTCAGATATTCAGCAGATGAGCAACCTTGCTCTTGGCACTGCATTTCCCTCTTGTTGCATTTTATGCTCCTGCTCTTTATAGAAATTTATTTGACCTACTATATTGAGGAGGTGGAAACATAAGATGATAGAGTTGCTTAGGACCTTCCTGTCTTCTTATAGAAGATGATGAAAGGGCTAGGAATCATACATATGAGAGAGCTGAAGGTGGCTCAACTGTCCCTTCTATGGGAAATCCACTTCCATAATATGGCATGAGTCCCTTCTTGAAGCCAGAGCTCTAACACTTCAAATTATTAGCATTGTTGCATTGGGAACTAAGTTTACAACACATTAATTTTGTGTGGTACATTCAAGCAATGGCACTCACCATGAATTAAACCCAGCCAACTGAGATTTGAGATGAAAATATGCTTTTCAAATGCAAATCAGATTTAATACACATTTAAATTTGAGGCTCAATTGGTTTAAAGTTAATGAATAAAAGTTCTTATTAAGAACTTGAAAGTTAAATTACATTGTGTGAAGCTCCATGTTTTAGAGTGTTTATGTTTATTCATAAATTAGCATAAACATAATTAAGACAAAAACAATATATAATCTATATTGGTTTTTCAGATGTTTATTGTTTTAGGAAAAATGTGGAGCATTTTAACATGTAATGTAAACCTGAAACAAAGTCTTAGTCACATACAGTGTTCTGGATTGCACCAATAGTTTTATTTCAACCATAATCTTAAATATAAGGGTCTTTTGCCTAAGAAAAAATATAAGCCTTTCGTTTCATCTGATGCATTTATTCTGATACAGTGATAAAACAAAATAATTCTTAGTTAATAAATCTGCTGGTTTCCATGATAAATGTTAGGATTAGGAATAAAAGACTAAAAAATTAGCTAGACCAGAAATATTGAATTAACATATCATAGTGCAAGTATTATTCCATTGCTCAGAATTACATTGACTATACTTTTGAGTTTTGTATGTTATAAGTTAATTGTGATATATGAGGCCATTTTTAAACAAGTAAGAAATTTGATCTGCAAATATTCTTTTCTATTTTCTGAAATACAGTAAATAAGCCGATGATAAAACAAAAGTATTAAGTACAAATATTGAAGTATTCATTCATTTTTCTGCTATTTCAGAATATCTATTTAAAATAAGAGGCAAGAAAGTTTTTAGCCATATTATTATTTCTCAAGAACACTAAATTGAAAGGGATCATTCAGTTACAGGAGATTTTCTTTTTTGAGATCTTCCAAACACTTTGACTATTAAAAGACTGATACATATTGATTTAAGGATTTTGAAAAATACGAACTTTGTTATCAATCTATGTAGCTGAAGAATTTTTTGAATAAAAAGAAATTAAGTGGTTCTAGATACAGTGAGATCTTATCTCAAAAATGACAGATCTGTTTCTATATTGAGGAAAGAGTTTAAAGTAGGCCACTGCTTCAGTCCATAGTTACACAAGTACCATTTTTTTTATGTGCATCTGGCTTCGTGCACTTTATTATAGGCATCAATTAGGTTTTGACACTAGATGAACATTATTACACATTGAGGCCTAGAACAGGATGACAGAGAAAATATTTATTTTATTTGTGGAAAAATAAAACAAACTAGAACACTGTACAATTTATTTGCTTCATGTCTTTTTTTTCCTGGGACCAAATGACTCTTACTAAAATATTCTTTTTTTTTATTTATCTCTAAGATGCTACACAGAGTATAGCGTATAAGGATGCTAAATGCTATACATATGGACCTAAAAGTAGACCATGGAAAATTTGTTTGAAATTAGAGAAAGTTTACTATAAGGAAGGAAGAGACAAGGAGTTTCATGATTTTTTAAGTAATTATATTTACAGTTAGTTATTAAAATCCTTAATATTGTCATCATAAAAGACACTCTGGAATTGATAATTATATTTATGTTTTACAGAGAAGGAAATGTTGATTTATTTTTTTATTTAAATTTCTTTTTTTGGCAGTACCAGGGATTGAACTCTGACCCTTATACTTGCCAGGGAAGCGCTTATTCCACTGAGCCATCTCCCCAGCCCCTAAACTTTGATTTAAAGAAGCTGTGTAACTTTGTCAATGTACAAAGTACCTGGAACTTGGTATCCACCAGCCCCCTGGTAAATGTCACTAGGTAACCAGTAGGTGCTAGGAGCTAGAATCCAAATCGAGGCTTACCTCCAAAGCAAAAATCTTACCTCCTCTATCCTGCCAGCTTTACAAGGGAATAGAGCGACAAACGGCACAGTGCACTAAACAACACCAACAACAAAACTCAGTGGTCTGTAGTGTGATGAAATCATTTTTTTCTAGAAGATGCCTAAGAAATTTTATTTATTTAGATGTTTACAGTCTAGTTTTCCCCAAGCTAGAGTATAAATTTCTTAAAAATAAGATAACCGTATTTTCACCTCTATGTATTGTAATTAGTACTGGACTCAATTTTGGCATTATATTAAAATTGTACTAGTAAGAGCTAAATAAACCTTTATTGAATAAATAAATGTGTGATTATAAAAGATATACCCATTTTAAACAGTGATTAAGTTCATTCCAAAGCTGAAATAGAAATAATTTTATAAAATGACTTTCAATGGTCAAATGTAACAATGCAATACAATTAGAACAGAAGAATAAAAAAAATCTTTCTATGTACGTAACATCTTTAATGCTTAGAAGACTTAGGGTGCTACCTCCTCAGGTGTGATGAATTCAAAGAGTCCGTTCAAATAACTGGAGTTCAAAATAGAGTTCAAGGTGTAATTTTTGAAAAACTACTTAATCCCATTTTTAAGAGGCAATAATAGCAGTATCTGACTCTCAGATTTGTTGTGAGATTCATGCATTATCAGAAAATAAAGCTCTCTGCTCAGTGCTTAGCATATAATGAGTACTTTAAAATTTTCTTGCTTGAAAGTATACTCTTAAAATTATATTCAATTAGTTTGTAAATACTTGTAACAAAACCAAAAGATAATTTACATATTCAGTAATATAATTTTGACCTCCTTTATAGCTTCAGTGAGATTTTATTTTATCTCTGAAACAGTTGTTTGCAAGTACTCAATGTATTCTTGTTGGATAATGTTTCATTTATAGCTTCTGATTTTAATAATAGTAATATGTAGAACTAATTTCATTCCCTCACAAATTGAAACAATAGGAAACATCATTACTGTAGTTAGATTTTAGGCATGTTCATTTTCACTAGATCTTATTTTGCTATGATTTTCCTTTGGAATCTGCGGGAAACCTGTGACTGGCACCCACTTTATAATAGTCTCAGGAATGTTCTTAAGTTTCCATTCCTCTGCTGAGTTAAATTCCTAATTCTTCTTACCCCACCTATTTTCCATAAGTCTCCTGCTATGCCCCGGAGGTGGGACTTCCTGTCATAGACACGTTGCCTAGTTACTCGCGCCTTTTACCAGCCTACGTCTTTTCCCTATGCCTCCACTATACATACCCAGAGTTTCCTTTGAATAAACGAGACTTGATCAGATTTTCCTGTCTTGTCTCCATTTCTCGCGTCTCCTGTCCCTTGTCCCTTCTTCATCCCCGCTCCTTCCCCAGGTGACCCGTGTTGACTTCCCTGCTGGACCGGACAGGAATCAAGGTTAGTTGGGCAGAATATAGCTTTTTAAATGTATACTATTACAGCATAATCATTTTAAAAGAGGGAAAACTAATAAAATTTCATTTCTTTAAGTCATTTAATATACTTATTAGTTTATGCTATTTAAAATTTGAAATGAGAAATTTAACAAAGTTATCTAAGATTTACTATCACTAAAATAACTCTAATTATTAACATACAGAATTTGAACCAACTCTTTTGGGTAAATAACTAGTGTTTTAAATATATTTAAACTCTGGGTCTGGAGAAATAGCTCAGCAGAATAAAGTGACTACTTAGGCAAGCTCAGGCAGGCTAAAGGATCACAGTTCAATCCCCGGAACCATATGCTATGCCAGCCCCACACGCAGTGCAAGCTGAACCGACCACAGAGTCCAGGCATAGCGATGTGTACCTATAATCCCAGTGCTGGGGAGCCTGAACACAGGAGGATCCCTATAAGTTCAAGCTGTGTAGTAAGACCCTATAACAACCAAATACATTAAGTTAAATAAATAAACAAATAAATAAATATATGTAAACTCTGAGTATTTTCATTGCTTAGTGAAGAAGGAATTATTTTCTTTTCTTTTTTTTTTTTGAAACTGGGGATTGAACTCAGGGCCTTGCGCTTGCCAGGAAAGCACTTACTCTGCTGAGCCATTTCCCTGGCTCCAAAGAAGGAAATTATTAACTTAAATTTCTATTAATATTGATTTTGTATCTATTTCTTTATAACAGTCCAAATTATATAATAGTTTCTCTTAGTTTTTACACGATATATATATATATATATATATATATATATATATATATATATATTTTTTTTTTTTTTTTTTTTTTTTTTTTTTTTTTTCTGAACTGGGGATCGAACTCAGGCCTTTGTGCTTACCAGGGAAGTGCTTAAGTTTTTATTCTAATGAGTCATCTCCCAGGCCCTACAATGCTGCTTCTTATTAGGACACATTTCCAAAGGTTCAAATGTAGTAATTAGAAATACAAACTAGATGGCATTATGCATTGTCTATCACTACTGATGATTAACTGATGTTTCTGAAGAATACATAATGGCTCAATGAGTGCTTTAAAGAATAGTATGCTTTTTGGAGGCTTGTTAGATATCACTAGAAACATTTGTCCTGTCATATTGTTTTATTATTATTTTTTTTTCTTTTCTTTTTTTTTTTTTTGCGGAACCGGGGATTGAACTCAGGCCCTTGCGCTTGCCAGGGAAGCACTTATTCCACTGAGCCACCTCCCCAGCCCTCTGTCATATTGTTTTAGTAACAGCTTTTTTTTTTTTTTTTTTTTTGCAGTGCCAGGGATTGAACTCAGGACCTTGAATTTTCCAAGCAAGCACTTACTCTTCTGCACTATCTCCCCAACCCAGTAACAGTTTTTTTTGTGGTTGTGTGCACTTGAAGTATTGAAGTCTGACTCTTCCTTATCACTTTTGTGTCCATCAGGGGAAAAAATGGAAGCTTCTGAAATTTGTGCTCCTATGTATTTCTGCCAATCAAGATAATCCCAGAGACAAATGCAACAATAAGATCATACTTTACCCCTTTGTTCATTGCTAATTCATCACACTTTCACAGCTGGATTTCAGCTGAAGTGCCACAGATTTGACCTTTAAGTCCTCATGAGGCTGCATTAGGCCCTCTCTCCCATAGGTCTAACTTTCTGCCTACACTGACCTTTTCCCATAATTTGACTTTGATTTATATTTTACCTATCAGCAGTCAACATTAACACTCTTAAGCTGTAGGTGTGAAAATCAAGTGGTGAGAATTATCAGGCCTGCAATCACACACATCTATGCAATACTGTTCTCTTAACTATGAGGAAAAATACGATTTGATCTTACTGCTTTAACAACAGAATAAATTTGCACAGTTAGTTCTCTCTTGTAACTACTTTATCTGTCTTGAGATTTTGAGACTAAGGAACATTTAGCGCCAGAAAATAGAAAGCAGCTAATGAGATCAAAATTTACTATATTTTGTTTATTTGGTTTTTCTATGATTTTTCCACATAAAGCATCTTTACAGCTCTATTTCTTGATTTTTTTTCACTAAAAGAGACTTAATTTATCCTGAAACTGTATTAAAAGTTAACTCAAGGAGGTTTACTGAACAATAAAATCTTAAAACCTTAAGGACCATTTTTTTTCCCAAATAATTATTTCTTTTAAAGTGGTATAAACCTACCTGACCTTCCAGTAATTTTTTACTTCTAAGCAACTGAAAGTTAATGAACCACAAATTACACTGGGGAAGAGAATTGGCCTTTTACAAGGAGCTGGAATGTGTTGAATCTTGTGAGAGAACATTAACAAATCTGTCAATTAGCTTAGAAGGTATTTTGACTTTTTTGTGTTCTGTTTGTTCAGAACATCAGAAGACTTCCTTCATTTTATTTAGCATTATTTCCAAACAACCTTTCTCTTTCAGGCTGTAATTTTTGCCTTCCATAAGTCTTCATATTTTAAAGATATATTTATTTATTTATTTGGTGCAGGGTCTCACTAGGCAGCTTGGACTCATACTGATACTCCTGTCTCAGCCTCCCCAGTGCTGGATCAGGGTTCTAAGCCCTGCATGGCATGCAGTATCAGAGATGTGCAGGAAGGCACTTTGACCATCGCCTGTCTCCCCAGTCCTACCATGAGAGTCTTTGTAGAAGTTCAGAGACCTGGGACCAAGGAGATAAAAAGAAAAAGAAAAAGTTTCAGAGATCTAACCATAAATTTTGATGATACCCAAAATGTTTTTAAATTGTTCAGTAGTACACATTTGTTGTGTATAATGATTGCATTCCTTGTAGGGTGTTGGTGAATGCACATAACCCTTCTCTATTGTTCTTTCACTCTGTTCTTCCATCCCTCTCCTCTTCCTCCATCTTTTGTTTTTGCTCCCACTTGAAAATGATCTTCCTCTTTATTTCTTATTACTTATAATTTATTTTTCACAATACTTTTGATCATATTTTTTTAAACTTCCAGTTGAATACTCTTCGGTGAAGAGATAAAACTACTGTTTCATCAGAAACAGGATAATAACCATTGTATATTTTAAAATCTTAAATGGATTGTTGGACTTTGGACATTTCTCACACTTTCAAAAATATTTTTATGATCATTCTACTGCAGATATGAAAAAAGTATCTACTTATTGATAACATGATATGCTGCTGAGTTATATTTTTGTACTTTCGATCAAATTTTCCTGAATGCAAAGGGGAAAAAGCCTATTAGCACTAGGTATTACTTTTGTAAGCCAAAGATTTTCAAATCCTATTAAATCTCAGACACCCAATTCAAAAGAAATATGAACAAAATAGTTTTTGAATAAGACATTTCTGGTAAAAGAGGAACTTCCCTTTCATTTGTCAAATTTCTAGGCTCAAGATTTAAAAGCAAAATAAAAGAAAATCACTATTCTAAAATATCATGAAACACTAGCACATAAAAATTATTGACTCATTTTTGAAGACAGAAGAAAACATTGAGTGATCAAGATTCTTGTATTTTACCATGGGCAAATAGAATTTCAAAATGAATTACGATCATTGTCTTTTATTCCAGAATTACCTTCATTGCGGGGCCTGGGAGATGACTCAGAATAAGCGCTTCCCTGGCAAGGGCAAGGGTCTGAGCTCAATCCCTGATTCCACCAAAAAAAAAAAAAAAAAACAAAAAAACAAAAAAAAAAAAACAAAAACCTTCATTGCTTTGTATCAGATTTAGATTCTTAGTTTAATCTAACCTTATGGAAGATAATGTTTTGGGTGAGAGATTAATGACATTTCCACTACTGGACTAAACTATGACAGTAGAGTTGGTATTTTCAGTACTATGATCAACCACTACCTCACCATTATAACAGAGAAATGGTATTTTAATATGTTATTTAAGCCTATGTGGTGAAATTAGGCAAATAAACTATTTCTACTCACTAGGGAACAATTATTATGAATTGTGGAGGTATTCTATTCAGTAATACAGATGTTTTGAAAAATAATTTTTTTCTACAAGATGGGTAAGTAAAACATGGAAAAATGAAACAAAATATAGCTTGTAAATGCTTACGTTTTACTAATAATCATTTCAATATCCTACATTTTATACTATATTAAGTATTGCATTTATTTAAAATACAGCAATTAAAATATATTCCATTAAAAGTCTTTCTGTTTATTGATAACTTCAGAAATAATTGCTCCATAGAGCAATGCTCGGATGAAGCTTAACACTTACTAATTAAATATTTTGAGTTGGATGTAGGACATTCCTTGGATTAGTTGGGTGTTGTTTGACTGTGATTTCAGCCATATCATTCATGTAAAATGACATTTCGGTTAGTAAATAATACATGATTTCAGAAATAGTAGTATTATCTATCCCCTATAAATCATCAAACCAGTTACTCAGTTAAATTAAGACATTTACAGAATCACAGAATTCAACTTAATGAGGGAAAATTCAGGCATCAACTGCCCAGCAATCCTTCCTTTCTGTTACATTGATATTCTTTAAGCAATGGAAAATGCATTTCACAGAATATTCAAAAAAAGTTTATGAGCATGCTGCTCATGAGATCATGACTATAAGCATCATGAGAGCCTTTCATTCATAACTGAGCCTTGTCTCTTTTTCCTCCAAGGCAAATAAATTATATAATGTATATATGGATATGTTTTTGTATATGTATATCTCAGAGGCATAAACTATCCACCTTAGAGGAATCAGTAGGATGCCCAAGGATACTGTTAGTCTGCTTCAGATGTGACAGGTCTGTGGATTCACACCTGTGAATGCAAGCTGATGAGCCCTTAACAGGAGGCTGACTTTTTGTGGTCCCATATGTATAAAAAGAGGCTCATTCCATTATTCTTTTTTCCTTACAGAAATACAATGTGGTCTTGCTTTTGTGTTGGTTGCAGTGTTCCAAAAAAGAAAGTGAAAATAAAGAAGCTCTTTTCCCTATGATTAATTTGCTATTGTTAAATAGAGAACATCAACAGAAAAATATCATGACCAATACCAGGACTAGAATCCCAGACACTATCACTTCACAGAAGTAGCTGTAAATTCAAATTGAAGAATGTTTCACGAGAATTATAAGAAATTTTGTCAAAAATTCATTACATCCAAATCGAGTTGACTAAGTTTCCTCTGAATTTAACAAGAGCTCCTAATATTTCCTTCTTGCTGTGTTTCTAATATGTATTATTCTATATAAAACTTCAAGCTAAACTGAATTATGGTATTTGTTTTTTATAGTGCATCTTATGTATATATTTTTCCTCCTTATAACTTCTTTTGTAGTTCACAGGGTTTTCCCTTACCTCTTGTATCATATTTAATGACAATAACATGAGGATAATTGTATTCTTCCAATCTTCCAGTGTTTTCAAATATTTAATGCAAATAAACTTATGTATTTGAAGTTAGTGACATAGATGAATGAGTAAAAAAACTAATTACTAAATTAGCAAACTTAACAACTCAACCTCAAGGATACTCAGATAATTATTTCCTGAGGATCCTTATGAATTCAGGTCACTTTTCCAAAACCCTTAGAAGTATAACTGCTTTAATCAAATCTTAATTAAATGCTTCATTGACTGTTAGATATGAGATGCCAAATTTATGGTATTCTAAAACTTTCTAAATATAGTTTTTCTCACTTCTTTATTATTGTCTCTTGCATCTAGGAAATGCAATGGGATATTAAAATTAGAGGTTGCAGTGTGTTTCATTTACATTCAACTTTGTAAAACATACTGTCTGGAGAGAAATCTCAATTTAAGAAAGTAGTAACATTAGAACAAGTGCCTAATTCCCTCTTTGGCTGACTGTTATCATAATTATTGCTACAGATCCTTTTAGTATATCCAACATGTATGCAAAGCAAATTAGTCCTCTGGGAAGTTTTCTAAACTTCTTAAGATATACATTTCATGTAATTATTGTTTTAGGGAGCTGATTGATAACAGTGTGGCTTGGCAGTTTTTATCATACTTCTGCAAAGGCTTAAGTATACCAATTAATCATACATTCACCATATTTTCTGATTCATTGCAAATTCTAAATGAATAGTGTGAGTCAGAGAACCCAATGAAGTTGGTCATTTCCTCCATTTTTCTACAATATCATAGATTACACATCATTATTATTATTTTTTTCATTTATTTTTATTTTATTAAAATACAAATGTCAATCAGTTTCAAGACACTTTAACCATACAGATTCGATGAATTAATACATTGCAAACTGTTTTCATAATGTTTTGATACTGTACAAGGTGCATACATGATACTATATTTACAGATATTATTTTAGCAGATATCTCTTATCAGTGAATTAAGAGTGTAGCTGCTTACTTATCGTATTTTTTATACCTGAATTATATCAAAAATTCAATAATTATTTACCTAGTGGATGACCATAGTACTAAAAGCCGACATATTATCCTGTCCAACCACCATTAGTGCAGATCTTGCCTCTCATAGAATTATGTAGAAGCACAGCATTATCTATCCCAACTGTACTGTCTATACACACACATCATGATTTTTTTCTTTCTACAACCCTTCCTTTGTCTACACCTGTCAAAAGTGGGCATTCCATTGACATTCAACTAACTTAGGTGCTTGAACTCGACACCACAATCCAACATCATTAGAATGGCCACAAGTTTATTTAAATCATGAAGCTGAACAAAGTAAAAGGAGTCCAACTAACATGTATAGTAAGAAAAGTCAGATTTTTCCAGGTAAAATAGTGTGATTACCACAGATATCAGGAACTTTTTATAATAATATTAAATGGGACCATGTAAGTATTTTCATTTATCAATGTTGGTATTTGGAAAATATCCTATAATCCTGTAGATAGAGTAATCTACATGGAGTCTATCTATCTATCTATCTATCTATCTATCTATCTATCTATCTATCTATCTATCTATACCTGTCTGTCAGTCTGTCTATCTATCTATCATTGATCTATCTGTTTTTTGGGGGGAGAAGAGTCTACAGGGTGTTCAGTGTCTCAGTACTACATTGGACTTGTTGTGATCCACCTGTTTACAGTCTCCCAAGAGCTGGGATTACAGGCATGCAACACCACTCCCAGTCTCTACATGGAGTTTATTGAAGTAATTTAAATATATATGTCATAAGGATGTGACAATGAGTGGCACTGTCATAGTACAAGTGTCCAGTTGACTTTGGCTAATGCAGGCTTTCAATATTTTTCATTTCATTCTTTCTTCTAAATTTATTTATTATAGGGCTAACATAATAAATTTTTAAAAAATATCAGATTATCCTCTGATTTAATGAAATTCACATTTTAGTGGGGGAGGGCAAATGTTTAATGAAAATTACATAATTTAATTTTACTGATTTAAAAATTAATTTTACAGAGAGTTACACCTTGATAATGATTCTTAAAGTAACCTGAACTTTTGGACTTCACTAAGATTTAATTAGGAAATTATGTTCTAATGAAGTGAGGTTTCCATTGTGTTCTGTTAGATAAGTTGAATCAAATACTCAAAAGGAGAAGAAAAAGAATCTTTCAATTAAAAGACCCAGGCAATACAACTGAAGTGAAACTGAAATAAAACCAACCAATGTACCAGTAAAATAAAGACTGTTTCCATAATGGCTCATCATATGTCATGAAAATACTGAGTTAAGGGAAGGACTCCGATCACAAAGCGCAAGTTACATCATTTTTAAGAAGTTTAGCTTGATGCAAAGATCATGGTAATTTAAAGTAACTAAAACAAGATAAATTTCAACATTCCAGTGGCATGCATGGTTAAATTATTTTTGGTGTCAGAGTACTACATGGCAGGTATGAGGAGTTCTGTGGGAGTCAAGGTAGGAGCTGTACTCTGTTTGGGAAATTTTAAACCCCAGGCTCCAGCCATTCCAGGTGCCCTGGTTGCTAAATTGTGTCAACTTGAGAATTTTAGAAATTTAATTAAATGACTCATCACATATCCAGGATTCTTAGTTTGTAAACATCCCCATACTGTGCAAAAGAAAGGCACGGGCACTGTGTCAGTTCTACACCCCCAGCCCAAGGGTAGCTTGTTTATACTGTAAGTAGATGAGAGAGATGTGCTAGAAGCCACAGCTTCTGTCCTTCTATTTTTGCTTTGATGTGTTCTGCTGCCATGAACTACTGCTCTCTGCCATGTGCCAGTCTGCTTGGGAGCCAGCTGAGCATAGGCTGAAAGCCCCACAAACTTTGATCTAAATAAACCTTTTCTTCCTTAATTTTGGATTTCAGGTATTTTGTCACAGCAACAAGTAAAAGTAACTGGGACAGAATTTGGTATCAGAGAAGTGGGGTCTTTGCTATGCCTACATGACCATGTCATTCAAGTGCTTTTGGGAATGGCTTATCAGAAGAGAAGGAAAGTTTTGAAGATGTCACCTACTAGCAAAGAGCTGGGACACCTTAAGCTCTTCTGTATGGTAGATTCTGGTCAGAGCTCAGAAGACCAAAATGCTGATAAAATCCTGCCTGTAAAGATGAGGTTAGGAGGGTTTCTTTTGGGAAGATGGACTATATTGGTTGTTGGACCCCAGATGATTTGGATTATGGCTTGGCAGTAAGTTGGTCTGCATTTTGCTCGTGTCCAGAGACTTTGCTTGAGGCTGAGGTTAGACACAGTAGATTCCTTATTCCAACAAAAGAAATTTCAAAACACTCTAATATTGAGGCAGTGCCATGGCTATTGCTGGAGACATGTAATCAGATTTATGTTGAGAATCAAGAGCAAGGAGCCCAGCAGCATGGTTTACAGTGATGTGAGTTTGACCAAAAAGAAGCTCCAGTAAAACTGGACTGCAAAGATAGAGTGGAGATTTCCTTTTCTCAGGAGGAACAGAAGAATAGTGAAGATGTCTGGAGGACATCACAGGAGGTGGCTATCCTCACCCTTTGCAACCTCAGAGTCAGAAGGATGAGGGACTTTGCTTTGAGGAGAAAGTTGCAGAGCACTATGTTCCAGAATGTAGGTGGTGGCCACACACTTTCCAGAGTGGCAGTGGGGTAGAGAATTCATTCCTCGGAATCAGGGTCACAGTGCTCAGAAACCCAGGCTCTCAGCCTCTACAACCAAGAGAGAGGGAAGCCTGGATACTGCTGCAGCTGATAGCAGACCTTGGCATCATCAACGTGGCACTGGTTTTAGGTACATTCAGAATGAAGTGGTTCTGGGGTTAAGAAGGCTTCCGCCTAAATTTTGGAAGGAATGGGAGGCTATGCAATCTGCCCCTGAGGGGAAAGTGTGTAAAACTGTGAGTGACAAGTCAATTTAGCAGAAACCCTAGAAGCCCGGAAAATCCAGGAACACAGATTGTCTGAGAAAAATTGCATGGGGGAAGCAAAGCCAGCCCCAGAGAGAAGCCATGGGAGCTACCAGCAGAAGTATAGTAGGGGTGGAGATATTAAAGGCTTTTGGATCACATCTCGTTACATATTGCTTTGGATGTTCCACATGGAACTATAGCACTGAATGTTTGTTCTTCTGGATTTTGGGTTGTTTTGGTCCCATTGCTTTGTATCCTGCTGCTTGTACCTTTTGGAATGGTAATGTTTTTCTTGTGCCATTGAATATTGGAAGTGTTTAACTTTTCATTTGTACAAGGGCTCACAGGTACAAGTTTGCCTTTGATCTTGGAGAAAACTTGTGACCTGGAGTTTCAGCAATGCTTAAGATTTGACTTCAGCAAATCTTAGAGATGGACTGAAATGCCTTTTACACAGTGGGATGTGCATGAGTCTTGGCGTCAGTGCCCAGGAGCAAAATGTCATGGTTCTAATGCAATATGATGTTCAAGTTGTAAAATGGTTTTAAGCATGTCTATGTATCTGGAAACTGTTTAAGGAAATGTCTGGTTGACAAGTTGACAAGGGGTGGGTTGTATTCATTACTACACTATGTCAACTTGAAAAGTTTAGAAGTTTAAGTGATTTAGCCAAGAGCCAGAATTCATAGTTTGTAAACATCTTTGTGCTGTGCAAGAGAAGGGCATGGACATTGTGTGATCATTCTGCATCATCAGCCCCAGGGTAGCTTGTTTATAATGTAAGTTAGAGAGACTGGCTAGCAGCCATAGCTGCTGCCCTTCCCTTTGCTCTTTGCTGTGTTCTCCTGCCATGAACTGCTGGTCTCTGTCATGTGCCACTCTGCCTGGGAGCCAGCAGAGCATAGACTAAAACCTTCATGACCTGTGAACTAAAAAACCTTTCCTTCCTTAATTTTGGGTGTCAAGTATTCTGTCCCAGGAATGAATAGAAGTAATGGAGATACCAGGTTTCCATGACATTTTCTTTGTATCTCAAATGCTGCAGTATTCACCAATATCTAGACATTGTGGTGATGGACAGGAGATTGCTCAAAGATTTGTATAAGATATTTTATAGGAGAGTGTGCAGCTGTGAGTTTCATCTTTGCACTTTCATTATCGTAACTGTCTGAGAGATACATTAACTCTGAAGTGAAAACCATTGAGACAGTTGTGACTTAGGTTTCTTTGACTCTGTTACATTAAAACCTACACTGTGCTAAATCCAGCAATCCAAATCAGTCAGTAAATGATTCTCGTCCATCTTTATTAATCCTTTGTACTTAAAAATTTACTGTAAATGAAATTTGTGATTCTTAATTAATTCTGACATCACTGTCTCCTTTCTAGACCACTGTCACAGCTTATCAGAAACTCTGTTCACTTCCTCAACATGTGAGAGAATAAAGAATAAATTCAAAATCTGTTGAGTTTCAACTTCTGATCAGGGCTGGAAAGATAGTTCAGCATTCTAAAGCACCTGCTTGGGCAAGCTTAGGCAAGTGCACAGGACCATGGTTTAATCTCTACATGGCATGCCAAGCCAACCCTGTCCCCAGGGTAGGCTGAGCCGCCGCCCCTCCCCCCAAAAAAACCAACTTCGATCATCTGGCATATATAAAGACCTCAGATTTGTGAATATTGAAAATTTCTTTTAATACTCAATATTGTTTGTAATTTTTCTAATAGTTTCACATGAGTAAGAAGCCTATAGCAACTCGAAATCCATGAACAAATCAAATCCCAGTTACTTGTATTCTGCAGCCATTTACAGGATATACACTACATGCTAGCGTAATTTTTTTTTAACAAATGCTTTTGGTTTCATTGTTTTTCTCATTTTTTTCTCTCTTTATCTAACTTACATTTGTCTAACCTTTAACATTTCTGTGTTTTTGATAACTTGGATTTAGTTTGTCACTTTTGTGTTTCCTTGAAATCTAAAGTCAGATTTTTTTATGAGTAGAATAGATCTATTGAGGTAAAGAAAGCTCCAATCCAAAAGAAGGACAGGAGATAGGCCCGAGCTGGTAGTTGCCCCAGGAAGGTGTCTCTTCTAATGTCAGATTGTTGAGTGCAAATCTTTCCTTTTTTGTACAGTAAGGAGATTCAGGTATAAATTTTTACCTTACCATATTTATTGCATTTTCTTTATTCTTTATTTTAAGTTATATTCTACTTTTCCCTAGCTTTTTTTTGTTGTTTTTTTGATCCATTGGTTGTCCTAGGATGTGTTGTTTAATTTTCACATTCTTCTTCCAGATAATTTTTTCCCATCATTAATTTGCAGTTTTACTGTATTATAATAAGAAAGTATGTTTTGTTTAAGTTCAATATTATCAAACCCATTAACATTTTTGTCACCTAATGTGGCATAACAGAAGATATCTTGGGCAACTCAAGGAGTGTGCATTCTGCTGCTTATGTATTGTTCTCTACATTTATGTCATGTCTGATTTGTCTGTACTGATACTGATGTTCTCTACTTACTTGTTGATTTTATGTCTGGTTGTTTTAATCATAACCACCTAATATACTGAATTATCTTCTTATTATTCTATATGGTTTTCCCTACAATTCTGTAAGAATTTGTTTTACATATTTAGGAACTCTGATAGTTGGTGAACATATATTTATAGTTGTTTATATTCTTAGGGAATTGACACTTTTTCATTACATTGGGTCCTTCTTTTTCTCTTGTATTAGTTTTTGAACCCAATTCTACTTTATGCTATCATTCCTACTACTGCTTTTTAGAAATTTTTCTACATCATTGTTTACTATATAAATGAAGCAGTATTTCTGTAAGAAAAGTACAAAGGTGCCATTTTATTTTTGAATACTATTTCATTTTATTGGAAACACAAAACAAATTTTCAGAACAAAATAAGAAGATGGCAATAGATACTATGTGCATTATAATCTTAAAAGAGGATAGAATGCAAGACATAGAGGAAAAGATTCTTAGAAACATGAAATTTTAACAGAAACATAAAATTAATTAGAAAATGGGAATTTAAAATAAGAATTTAAATGTTAAATGTTCGTTGTTTGTTGAATAAATTCCTGCTTCTTTATTTAAAAATATTCATTTACTTTTCTTCTCTTCTACCAAATAATTCAGGGATAAAACTAATTTTAAATTGCAAACATTTTATTTTCCATGAAGAGACATTTCCTGGCACACAGATGAAGATTCCAAGAACAACTAGGCTTCTTATCTTACTTTGTGAAGTAAATTAATACGCTGAAGTAGTGGTTCAGCAGCTGTAGCATAAAAGCGTGGATTGGCATCAAATTTTGTTACTCATGGTATTGTTATAATTTGAGATACATACATATGTACGTGTAAAAACGTAAATAGGTGCTTATTTCCTTGTTGGGGATGGAATCGACAATATGAGCCCCTTCGTCCTGAGCTATAGCCCAGATAATTTCATTATATATTTCTTAATTTATAGACAGGGTCTCAGTAAGTCATTAAATTGAGCAGGCTGGCCTCAGATGAGTGAATCTCCTGCCTCAGCCTCCTCAAATGCTTATCTCATAATGACTCCAACATCACCTCAAAACTTACTGCAACTCCCCCAAAAGAATTTGCATCTGAAGGAAGAGTGGTCATTGCAAAATGGGCAGATGGAATTGTTTTCTGTGCGTCAAGACAAGTAAGACATTATGCTTAATTTATAAGGAAGTCGCGTCAGTTTTGAAAGATTAAAATTTGAGAAGACATTAAATGTAAAATCGTGATGTCAAATTCAGTGCATGTCAAAGAATATCTCATAAAGAAAAAATAGCAGGACTCTATTATAAAAATCAGCTATGTGCTAGCAAAGGTGATTCCCAAGAAATGAAAAACCACTTATTGAATTTGAGTCTATAGAGTAATGTATGGAAAGTATGACAGATATATTTTATCATGATTTAAAAATATTTTTTGTCATCATTTTGGTTCACAAGATTTTAGCCAAGTGAATTAAAGAAAATGGAAAATTTATCAAAGGATAATTGGAGAGAAAGCTGCTAATTTCAAATTTTAGGTTTTGATGATGTGAACACTCTTACAGCTTAATTTGTTATTTTTTAAGAGGTATTAATAGCAAAATGCATGTCACTGATACATCAGCTTCCTGGTGTCATTCAAGATTCAACTGAGTCTCTTGATTTGCATGAAACAAAAATCATGACATTGAAAAGATTTGCTTTAACCTTCATCAACATAGCTAGTATAGCTACTGATGGACCACTTAGTTGATGGTTGGTAAGAAAAAATGGAACCTGAAATTTGGTAGAGTAAAATATAGTTGCCGTCAGCAGGTCATGTTTGATGATATATCACTGTATTTTATGTCGAAGAATTTATATCAAAGTTTTATAATAGATTATGTCCCACAAATTATCATCCCTTTCATGGGGTTTTAGGTAGTAAATCATAGCCAATTCCAGGGATGCCTTGCAGTATGGATGTTGATTTTGAAACAGAATTTCCTTTTATGAGGCCCAGAGATTGGTATTTAATCCTTAGTGTGCTGTGCCAGCCCCACCCTTGGGACACACTGAGACTGACTGAGATTGAGACTGGACATGGTGGCATGCACCTGTAATCCCAGCACTTGGAAGGCTGCAAACAGAATGAATTCTATGAGTCTGATCTGTGTGAGACCCTCTATACCCTGTGCTAAAATACATTTAAAAACATGATAAAATGTCCTTTTATGAAATCAGGAGACTGATTTGGTTTCAAATGTTGAAAAGGTATTTGTAGTTTGTGATGTTTATTGGATCAAAGGGAAAAATTTGTTCCTGAACTTAAAGATAAAAAATGGTTTGTAGATTTAGCCATTTTGGTAGATTTGATTGCTCATTTAAATGAGCTAAATGTGCAATTTGAAGGTGAAAATCATGTTATTTCAAACCACAACAGCACTACAAACTGAAATTACAGAAGCCCTAATTATGGCAAATAATTTTTTTGCATTTTGATACATGGGCTCAACTCAGTCTTATGAACAGCAACAAATATGCAGGCTTGCTTTCTGTTTTGATAGTAGAATTTTATAACAGGTTTCAAGATTTCTGCAAAAAGGTTCAATTTTTCTATATATTCTCAATTGCATTTTCACTTGACACAAATATATTCCTATAACTTTTACAGTGGAATGTACAGAACGGCAAACATTTAGCTAAAAGAAAAATTTGATCATGTATTTTTACTAGATTTTTGTACGGCTTATCTTCCCAGAGAAAAATATCCTATGCTTCACAATCATACAGCAGTCATTCATGTTATCATCCATACGCACCATATGTGTTTGTCAACACTATTTTCAAAGATGAAACACACAGAGAGTAAAACATCAAAAAATATGAAGAGCACCTTGAGAACTCCTTTGGAATTGCAAACAGTTCCACCAAACCAGATTAAGATGCATAAATTTCACAAAATGAGATCAAATCCCCACTGGCTTTATGCTTATGGAACCCTTTATAAAAACAGCATGATAAAAAATAAAATATTTTAAATGTATATATTAAACATATACAAAATGAACCCAAGATAATTTCTCTTCACTCAGTTACTTCCAAGGCTACCAAAGCTTTGGAAAACCGTTGTGTAAATTATTCAATAACAGCTTGAGAGTTTATTAATTTTTCATTTATACTTCATTTCCATCACAAATTAACTTGCAGCTACTGCTAAGCTGAGAACGATGCAAATTTTAAGCATGACTTTTAAATGGATCTTTCAGCTTCAGGTATTGAATGCTAATTGAAGTAATATTATATCTGTGACAAGTGAAATGTTTATATTTTCACTATAAATGCAACAAAATGTTTTGCAAATAAAATTCATAAATGAAATAAAGTTATTGAACATGGATTTCCAACTAAGTCATAAACAAAAGGAACTAGGAAGAAATTTTTCTTCTTCAATGATAAATCTGTATCTCTGCAAGAGAAAAAAAGGGAGTATACATTTTCTCAACTAAAACTTTTAGATGGATAACAAATGTGAAAACACTATAAAACAAAAAGGAAAAAGTTAAGCCACTTAAAAATCAAGAAGAATTCTTCCATATATTTCTTGAGTTAAAATTTACTGTAAAATACTTAACAAGTATGCATACTTAATTTATTGATGATATCAAAGTTACATCAGACAAAATGTATAAATAAACTAAGGAAAAAGTGACAGTACATAAGTGAATGATCAATTGTATCTCACTATAAACTTAGTATGCAATTCTCATTATAACAAAGACAAAAATATACAATGAATTTCAAAAAAGTAAAAATTTCATTTGATGAAAATGCAAAACCTCTCAGGAATATAGCTCAGCACTACAAGTGCCTGCCTGGGAACTGCAAAGACCTAAATTGGATTCCTAGTAAGAAAAATGAAAAAAGTCAAAATACCTGTTGTTTGGGAGAAATTGAAGAATCAAAAGACAAGTTGAATAGAGAATACAACAAGTGCTAAGGATGAAAGTACAACTGTCTTTAAATACATAAAAAACATTAATAACAATAAATTTAAAATCTTAAAACACTATACAGGAAAATGTCAATCTGCCAACAATTAAAATAATTACATAATTTGACCAAAATTAAAAATGCTGATCTGAAGTGGATGTGCATAAGCAGTTTTAGGAGAAAGGAACAGATCATAAATCAATAACTATCTTCTTCATTTTTAGATTTGAAATATTGTTATTGTCAATCTGCAAGGAACGATGCTGTTCAATATTACTAATTTTCTTTGACACTCTTCAATACCTTAAGAAGTTTCTATACATAATACAAAGTATTTTCATTTAGAATTTATCTAATGAAATTATATTTGAATTATTTATAATTAATAATACTATTTAGCATAACCACTATTTGAAAGGTATATTGCAAAGATGAAATAATTTATACATTATTCCACAAACTAATTTTATAATGTGAATAAAAAACCACCGTAAGTTATGGCTATCCTTTCAACTCATAATTAGTCTTTTATGTATTTAAAATAATAAAGTAATGAAACAAATACACTAAAATTTATGCTACTATATGCTCATTAACAGAAGCTTGATTTGTAAAAGCAGAACATTACAAATATATTCAGTGTTTACCATAATATACTAATAATATATGGCATTATCCACGTCTATAATAGTTATTTCAGTTCAGTTTTCAGTAGCTGTAGAAAATGAAAATATATACTCTTTTTGCATACTAAGTGGTGCTTGCTCCAGTGAAATTTTGCAACAAAATGATCATACTGTTTGGGAATACATATATAAAAATTTAAATGGGATTATCTATTGTGAGATTTTATTTATTTATTTATTTTTGCTCTATTAATGCTTCTAAAATGGAAACAGAAGAAAAATGGAAAAGTTTACAGGGATATAACTTACTAGACAGATTCAAATGGAACACGTTAGAGGTACGAAATCAAGACTATCTCCAAAAACCCAGTGTCATTCCCCCAAATCCAATTGCAGTCTGTTATAAATGCTTTCCCATTTGCCACCCATACTGCTCTTGAACTCATCTACAGTTCTCCAGTACCAGCGCTCCTACGGCCATCTAATTCTCCATCATCTTTATTCTGGGCTTCTGCAAGGTCTCTGAACTTGTCTTCCCTTTCATTGTTGCTTTTCATTCCTAACCCACTCATGTTCCCCAACGATCCAAAAACGGAGCATCACCAACTCCCTTGTTTCCACTCCGAACTCTGGAGTGGCTCTCTCTCCAGATACATAGAAAAATCTTAACTAGGCTAATTTATGGCATTTCTAGTTTGCAGGTTCTTTCGCTTTCACTCAGTGGTTCATACTTTGTGTTCAGTACATATTTTCTGAAGTTCATTGAATGTGTAATAAGGCTGTCAGTCATTAATAGCCTCAGCCTCCACAATCCTTTGTACCATTTCTTCATGATACATTTTAAATATTACTATCTCACATGGCTATTTTTATATTGTAATAAAAAAGCTTGACAAGGTCAGAAAAATGTGTGCTATTAACTAACGGTCTCAACCATATGTGGCATTTATTAAACATTGAATATTTGTTGTTACTTAAGGAAAGAGCAAGCACTATTGTGACAGGGGTTCTTTTTATTTTTTTAAACAGGCTTTTAACACTTGTTGAAATACAAAATTCAGTGATGTTTAGCACACAATTCTATAAGCATCATCCTTATTTCATTTCAAGAACGAGATAACGTCAAAAGAAACATTGCTGAGCATCGTTCTTTCTTTTGATATTTTGAAATTCATTACTTTTATTAGTACTTCTTGGCTGTACATAAAGATTGAGTTCATCCGAGGAAATAGATACATGTACATAACACATTGTGGTTCACTTTTACTGCCCTTCTCCTCCCCATGTCCTTCTCTCTGCTTCTTATCTTCATTTTCTTTATGGTTTCATTATGGTATTGTTATTTTAGTTCATGATTCAACAATTAGGCTGGAGATATAGCTCACTGGCTTAACACCTACCTAGAAAATGCAAGGTCCTGAGTTTGATTTCCAGAAATAGCAAAAAGGATAGATCAAGAGTATAGTAATTAATGTTTATGTTCTTTATGGGTATTTGGTGTAAGTACTTCCTTTTACTACACTTGATTCCCTGGACCTTGTTGTGCCCTCTCACATTAGGCCCTGAAATGTATCAATCAATGTACTTCTTATTTTTTTTTTTTTTTTGTCTTTTTGAGACAGGGTCTCACTATGCAGTTCAGGCTGGCCTTAAGCTCACTTTGTAGCTCAGGCTGGTCTCGAACTCACAACAATCCTCCTGCCTCAGCCTCCCGAGTGCTGGGATTACAGGCCTGCACCACCATGCCCGGTTTAACATCATGAATTTCTTTAGCTATTTCTTATGTCTTAGTTACTTTTTTTTTCACTGAGGAGATGAAATACTTCCCCCCAGGTTAAGGTAGGAAAGTCTGGGTTCACAATTTGTAGATTTTTCAGCTCACAGACACCTAGCGCTAAGGCTGGGCAGGGGGCTATCACAAGGAAAATACAGCTCATGGTGTGGTAGGGAAAGGCAGAGAAGCAGCGGGCAGCGATCAGCCTGTGCATCCTCCCTCTCTCCCTTTGTAGTCTCTCCACGTGCCTACTGGTTGCTGCCCCACCTACCCATGGGGGGTGCCCCCTTTGTCCATGCCCAGAACCATGATGAACCCTTTCAGCTAACACCTGTGCTTAAATCCCATGTCACAGCCCTGGGTCTAGTCAGCTCTGAGGACTGTCACCTATGTGTGCTTGTGGCTTACCAGGGACATCCACACACAAACCAAACCATTATATAAGCAAAATAATGTGTTACATCTGTTTTCTATTTGGCCTTTTTCATCTGAACACATAATCTTTTCATCTCTATATAGTGTTCATCTATTGTAAGTCACTTAAACATATTCATTTAATTATATCACATTAAATTTTTTTCACAGGGCAGTATTGGATTTTTTTTCAGATTTTGGTAATCATGATTAACTCCTATGAACAAGTGTGCACAATTCTGTGTGTATAAATGTAATAATTTCTGTTAGATTCATACCTAATATTAGCCTTTCTATGTTAAATGGTCAAATTGTTCAATTTGTCAGTTGAAGAATTGATGAATTATTTTCTGTGAATTTACACTATTTCACTTTCCACTACCAAGGTTGCATTTTACATGATCTTGGCAAAATCTTTGTCCTTTTAATGGAATCAGCCATAGGAGGGAGCAAGTGGAGTCTTATGATTTTGACCTGTGTTATCTTGAAGATAATTGGTATTTTGTATTTTTCTGAGTCTGTCAGCCAATTTGTATATATATTTTGTAGATACATCTGTTCAAATACTTTCCACATTATTATACTGATTACTTATCTTTTTAGTACTGAAATGTGGCATTCTGTACATAAACACTCAGATTCCTTCCCACATATGTCATTTGCAAATATTTTTCTTTAGGAATTATTCTTTGTTTGGTGTTTTTAAATTTTTCATTGCTACATGTTTCCGATCCGTAATGACTACACTCAGCATGGAGAACTGGTGTACATGCAAAGTGTCAAGTACACAAAGTAACTTTTGAATTACTTATATATACTTTTTATTAGTCTTCTGTGTGAGGACTACATAATATTTTATTCCCTATTCTATAGATTATCTCTTTACTCTCTTGGTCATTTATTCTGCTGTGTATAAGCTTTTGAATTTTGTATCAGTATATTTGTTAATTCTTGATGCTATTTTCTGAGACCAGTATTCAGTTCAGCACGTATTTGTTTATGCCCATGACTTCAAGAGTTTTGGCCATCTTCCAAGAAGATAACTCTTTCCATGTTGACCTATAGACCTTTAGGCCAGTTTGATTTTATTTTATTTTTTTTATTGAAGAAAAATGGCAATGAGACAGTTTCAAATAAAATTAACAGGGCAGATTCCATAATTAATACAGTGCATATTGCTTTCTTATTGGCTTGTCATACAAGGTGCATACATGTTATTCTACTTACAAACATTATTAGAGCAAATGTCTCTAATCAATGAATTAAGAAAATGTAGCTGTATACTTATCTTATATTTTAAAGCTGAATTATAGTACAGTTTCAATAATTAATACTTTCTACCTTATCATCTTCCTAGGTTGTCCACTGTACTAGAAGTAGGCATAGTATCCTGTCCAACCACTATTAGTACAAATCTTGCTTCTCATAGAATTATGCAGAAGCACTGCATATTTATCCTGACTCTAATGTTTATACAAACACAGCATGGTTCTTCCTCTTTATCCTCCTTTCTCCTTTTTTGCTTAGACCTGTCAAAAAAGGGCACTCCATTGTCATTGAAAAATTATAGGTGCCTGAACTCGGCAACACAATCAAATACATCCAGCAATCCACAATAATAGTGTGTTATCTGAAGAAGTTGTTGACTATAGCCATTTCTAGCTCAATTTATTATTATGGCCTTATTTTCTATACCTCATTTTTATACTTTTCTGCTAGATGGTTAAGACTGAGATAAAGCAAGACCTATATGACAAAAAATGTAGCTTTTGTATTTGATGAGGTCAGTCAAGTCCCCTCAGGGCTTATCCTATAATCCTGTACCTCACTCTACAGAGCCTTTTTCTGTGTCAGCTGGGTGGATGACTCACGACCATTGTTTGACCAGTTGCTCACTGTGAGAGCCTGAGAGAAAGTTTTGTCTCCATGTGACTCTCCTTAGGTACACTATAGATCATCGATTGCATTCCTCTGAGGCTCCACAATCTCCTTGATCAGAAATTTTGGGGCCCAACTGAGTTCCATGATGTTATAGTACAGGTTCTTCTGTGTCCTGTGTCTTCAACTGATCTTGAAAGGCTAAGGCCAAAATGTTGGCTGACCTTGTGACCCTTCTCTTCCTCCAATTTTTGATATGTGAGCTTAAGTTGATAACCATCCAGAAGAGAAGCTGATTAGTACCCTGCAGCATATGCTATTCAGTTTGTCCTACATGACTAAATTCTTTGTAGTTGTTATACAATTCTATTTGTATTTCTTCTTTTGACTGCTTATACTAGGGAGACTGTGTGATATTTGCACATGTGTGTCTGGTTTATTTCACTTATATGTTCAAGTGGCATCCACTTAAATATAAATTCATCAAGTTTATCATTCTTTAGAGCTGAGTAATATTGCTTTATATAGAAATACCACATCTTTTTCAACCATTTCTCATATGATGAGCATCTTGATTTTTTCCAAGACTTGGCTATCATAAATTGTGCTGTTATAAATACATATATCACTATGATATTATTTTTCAGTTCCTCCAGGAAGATTCCCAGTAGGGGGATAGCCGGCTTGAATGGGATTTACAGTCCTACTTTTTTGAGGAGTTTCCAGCCCTAATCTCCACAATGGTTGCACCAGTCTACATTCCCACGAGCAGTGGAGAAGTGTTCCTATTTCCCCACAACCTCTCCAACATTTGTTGTTGGTTGATTTCCTTATGATAGCCATTCTTTCTGGAGTGAGATGGTATTTCAGTGCTGTTTTCACTTGCATTTCACAAATGGCTAGCTATATGAAGCATTTTTTCATATAATAATTCGCTTCTTTAATTTCGTCCTCTGAGAAGTGTGTATTAATCTCAGATGCCCATTTCTGAATTGGGTCTTTAAATTTGAGGGCCTTAATATATCTTAGTTCTTTATATATTCTAAAGAGCAGACCTTTGTCTGAGTGTTTATTAGTTAGGATTTTTTCAAAATTTATGGGTTGTTTTTTCACTTTGTTGACAATTTCTGTTGACGTGCAGAAAATTCTAAATAGGAGTTGATCCCAGTTGTTATTCTTTCAAGTGTTTCCTGTGTGAATACATGTTTGTTCATGAGCTCTTTGCCTACATCTATGTCTTCAGGAGTTCCTCCTACTTTCTCTTCCAGGAGATTGAGAGGTTCTGTTTTAATGTTTAGATCTTTAATCCATTTTGACATTAGCTTAGTGCATGGTGATAGACCTGGGTCAAGTTTTAGTTTTCAGGATGTAGAAAGCCAGTTCTTCCAGCACCATTTGTTAAAGAGGTGATCTTTCTTGTACTAAGGGTGTTTGGCCACTTTGTTGTAGATCAGGTGGCTGAGTTTATTCTCTGAGGACTCTGCGTCTTCTAATCTATTCCATTGATGCTCAGGTCTATTTCACTGCCAAAACCATGTTGATGTTATCACAGTGGCTTTTGTAGTATAATTTGAACTTAGGAATTGTGATGACTCTTGCCTTGTCTTTGTTGGCCAGGATTGCCTTTGCTATTCTAGAGATTTTCTGGTTCCAAATAAATTTCAGGATCGATTTTTCTATGTCTGGGAGGTATGTTGGTGGCAATTTGATAGGGATTACATTAAATCTGCATAGGAATTTTGGGAGTATGGCCATCTTCACGATGTTGGTTCTTCCTATCCAGGTGCATGGAATATCATTCCATATTCTGAAATCCCCTATAAAATATTTTCTTAGGCTGTTTTAATTTTCCATGAAAAGATCTTTGACTTTCTTGGTTGAGTGAATTCCAAGATATTTCATTTTCCATGGTGCTATTGGAAAAGGTATTGTTTTTATACTTTCTCTCAGTGTGTTTGTTATCTGTGTAGAGGAATACTATTGACTTTCTAGTATTGACCTTGTATCCTGCTATGCTACTGAGTTCCTTCATCAATTATAGTAGCTTCTTGGTGGCATTATTTGGTTCCTCCAAGTAAAGTATCATGTCATCTGCAAATAGTGATAATTTAACTTTTTATTTTTTCCTTTAATTTCTCCTTCTTTTTTAATATCTGTTGCTAATGATTCCAAAACTATATTGAACAGGAGGGGTGATAGAGGACATCCTTGTCTTGTACCTGATTTAATAGTAAAAGATTTCAGTTTTGTGCCATTGAGAATTATATTAGCCATTGGGTTGTCATAGATGTCTTTTATCAAATTGAGTTAGAGGCCATCTATTCCAATTTTCTGTAGGGTTTCGAACATGAATGAATGTTGCACTTTGTCAAAAGCTTTTCCTGCATCAATTGAGATGATCATGAGGTTTTTAGACTTCAGTTTATTAATATAGTGTACTACATTTATAGATTTTCAAATATTGAACCATCCTTGCATCCCCGGGATGAATCCTACCTGGTCATGGTGTATGATCTTCTTGATGATTTGTTGTATTCTGTTTGCTAGGATTTTTTTGAGGATTTTCACATCTATGTTTGTGAGGGAGATTGGCCTGTAGTTGTGTTTTTTGGTTGTGTCTTTCCCTGGTTTTGGAATCAGTGTAATGCATCCAGAGATGATTTTGGCATTCCTGCTTCCTTTTCCATTTCATTGAATAGTTTGAGGAGTGTAAGGATTGTATCTTGTATAAATTCTTGTACAATTCAGCTATGAATCCAACAGGACCTGGACTTCTCTTGTGGGTAGGCTTTTTATAACATTTCATATTTTGTTGGTTGTTATTGGCTTATTGAGAGTTGTTATATCTTTTTGGTTCAGTTTTTGGTAATTTGTACCTTTTGAGGAATCTGTCCATTTCATCTGTATCTTCTGTTTTGTGAGCATAAAGATTCTCGAGGTAGGTATTGATAATCTGAGTTTCACTGGGTCTGTGGTGATTTCACCCTTTTCATTCCTTATTGCTTGTGTTTGAATTTTTTATTTCCCCTTTTTGAGGAGGTTAGCTAGTGGCTTATCAACTTTATGTAGTGTTTCATAGAGCCAACGTTTTTGTGAATTCTTTGAACTGTTTTCTTCATCTCAATTGAATAAATTTCTGCTGTAATCTTTATGATTTCTTCTCATGTTTCGGAAGGACTTGGTTTGCTCTTCTTTTTCTAGATGTCACAGTTGCAACCTTAGGGTGCTTATTTGTTCCCATTCTGCTTCCCTAATGTGTGAGTTCATTGCTATGATTTTCCCTGTAAGGACTACTTTCATCATATCCCATATATTCCGGTAATTTGTGGTTGAATTTTTTCGAATTGTAGATATTGTTGAATTTCTTGTTTAACTTCATCTGTAACCCACTGATTGCTGACTAAGGTGTTGTTTAATTTCCATGAATTTAGTGGGTTTTTCTGGTTTGTTTTGTCTTTTATTTCTAGTTTCTTTGCACTGTGGTCAGATAATATACATGGGTAATTTGTGTTTTCTTGCATACACTTATGCATAACCTATGGAATAGCATGTGGTCTATTTTAGAAAATGACCAGTGTGCAGGTGAAAAAAATGTGTATTCAGCTGTGGTTGGGTGAAACACTTCGTATATGTCCCCCGGGTCCATTTGTTCCAAGCTCTGGTTCAGTTCTGCTACTTCCTTGCTAAATTTTTGGCTGGTTGATCTATCTTTTTGAGATAAAGGGGTGGTAAGGTCTTCTGTTAAGATTGTGGTCTTGGATATTAAGTTTTTTATATCTATTAAGATTTGTCTTACATGATTGGGTGCTCCTGTGTTTGGTGCATAGATATTTATGAGTGTTTTCTCTTCCTCTTGAATTTTTCCCCTAACCAATATATAGTGGCCTTCTTTAATTTATTTGGTCATTCTTGGTTTGAAGTTGAGACTGTCTGAGGACAGAATTTCTACTCCTGCTTTTGCTGAGGTGCTCAGTCATGTAGTTTTGTTTTCCATCCTTTGACTTTGAGCCTATAGATGTCTTTTGAGTTAAGTATGTTTCTTCTACACAGCATATTGTTGAATTTTGTTTCCTAATCCACTGTGCAGTCTAGTTCTCTTAATTGGTAAATTGAGTCCATTTACATTCATGGTTTAATTGAAATATGTTGACTTATGATTGTCATGATATTTATCTGATGTTGTTTACTCTTTATCCTGTGTTTATTTGTTTGCCCTATTTAGAGGATTCCTTCCATTTTCATTTGTGGAGTTCTGGTCATTGTGGTCTCTCTACAGAACATCTTTCAGTAGCCTGTGTAGGGATGGCTTTGTCATTATGAAATTTTTAGTTGTTCTTTGTCATGGAAGTACTTCACTTCTCCATCAAACTTGTGAGTTTTGCAGGGTATGACAGTCTGTGTTGGAATTTGTTTTCATGCAGGACTTGAAGAACTCTGCTCCATGCTCTCTTTACCTTCAAGGTTTGTGTAGAGAAATTCTCTGTAATTCTGATGGGGTTTCCTTTGATTGTGTTCTGCGTCTCTCTAGCAGCTTTCAGTATATTATTCTTGGGTTGAATTTCTGGGATCTTGACTCTTATATGTCTTGGTGTGTTTTTTATTTAGAATGAAGTTATTTGCTGTTCTGTTGGTTTCAGTTACTTGAATGTTGGATTGTTTCCTCATATTTAGGAAGTTCTTTGCTATTACTTCTGCCCATATTCTTTTTACATCATTTACATTGACTCCTTCATTCTCACTGATGCCAATTACTCTCACATTGTTCATCTTGGCATCAACTTGCAATTGATGGATCATTTTTTCCTGATTCTCATTGTTTTTAAGAGATCCTTTCTCACCTTTTCACTAGCTGTGCCTGCATCTTTATGATCTGAAACCCTGTCTTTGTTTTCACTCAAACAGTTTTGCAGATTGTTGTTGAGATTTTTAGTTCTTCTATCTCTTTGACTCTGCTTCATGCATTGTATTTCTTTTCTGTATTGCTCATTCCAGTAATCCATCATATTTCTGATCTCTTCTATTTTTTTTTTTTATCAATGTCTTCTTTAGAGGTAGCTATTAATTCTTTTACTGCAGAGTTTTGTTTTGTTTTTTTTTTTTTTCCAAATTGGGTTTCCTCTATATATTTTCAGAATTGATTCTGTACTTCGGATGCTATGATTTCAAATAATTCTTTTTTGTTGTTGTTGTTTTAGTAATTCTTTCTGCTTTGAGTTCCTCTTTCCCTTTCTGCTGTTGTTTCTTTGCTTCTGATGCTGTTAATTCATACGTTTCAGCTGGAATAGTGTTCTCTGCACTTGTTCTGGGTGAGCATTGGGTTTCCCCCATATGTTCCTTGATTTGATTCATTCCTTCACATGCTATGTATTCAAAAATTTCTTTTTTTTTATTTCAGGCATTAATTCTGGTCTGAGTTCCTTTATCTCTTTCTGCTGTTGTTCCTCTACTTCTGCCTCTGTTAATTTATTCATTTCAGCTGAGCTAGTGTCCTGTGCACTTATTGGTGGACTCGAGGCCTGGGATTACATTTTTCTCTTTGTCTGTGTCATTTTGTATACACTGACCCCTGATCTTTGGTGTAGACATTTGGTACAGTCAAGACCTTAGCACATAATGAGATTCGGGTGCCAGTCTATTAAGTTTGAGATCATCCAGTTATGTCTGGTGTGGATCTAGCTATTGTGTTCAGTTCCTTTTTGCTGCAGCTCTTCTGGTACAGCGGTGAGCCTGTCATTCCCCTCTGTTGGGTCTCTGGTTCCGGGAGCACTTGGGAGCACAGAAGCTGTTCTTCACGTTCTCCTGGTTGGGCGAGGGTGGATCGGGTTCAGGGAGAATCACAAAAGTTCTCACTCAGTGGCAGGTACTCAGGGGCTCTGGGGAGTTGCTTGGCAGGCCTGTCTGGGGTGTCTCAGGCCATTCAGTTGCTCGGTGGGCTTGGGGCCTGGGGCTCTGAATGGCACGGAGCACTCAGGGAGAAGCCAAAGTCTCTCCCATAGACTCACCACACACTCACCAAAACTGGATGCAGAGAGAGTAGGGAAAATTCCCCCTCGCTTGGCAGGCTTGAGGGTGGGGGCCTGATTTTAGTTTAATACATCGTGAGACATAGTGGTATCGATTCAGTCTCCTTTATGTGAATGGTCTGTCATCCCAGCACCGTTTATAACAGATGCTCTCTTTCCGCTAGTGTGTGTTTTCGGCTTTGTCAAAGATCAAAAGAGCTGAATGTGATGGTAGCTGATTCTGCATCATCTATGCTGTCCCAATGATCCAGATATCTGATTTTTAAGCTACTACCATGCTGTTTTTAATCAGTGCATCTTAATATACCTTAAACTGTAGGGTTGTGATACATCGACTTTGCTCTTGTTAGTATTGCTTTTAATATTTGGTAGCAAATATTTTAATATTTGCTTTTAATATTTAATATTTTAAGATTGTTTACAATGGTTCTGAAATGAATGCTGCTGTGTTTCAATCAAGATTGTGTTAAACATGTATCGCATTTTTATAGGAATAGTCATTTTGTCTATATTGTTTTGGATTATTCAGGGTAAAGCAACATCTACAAAATATTCCACACTACAGAATATAAATTTCAGTAAACATGGAACATTCTCAAAAATATTAGTCAACAATATATACCAAAACAAATGCAAAATTTGAATTTATATCATACATATTATTGGTTTATAGATCAATGAAATTACAAAGCAATGACAAAAGATAACAGAGAAATTTCACAAATGTATAGAAATTAGAGAGCACATCCTCGAAAAATCAATCTGACAGGTTCTGACCCAAATATGAATTCGTAAATCATCACAGTGGTCATTTAATAATGGCTGATGCCCCTTAAACAAAAGCCCATCTTTCCAAGACCACCTCTACCTTATTCTCCAGTTTATTCCAGGGTACAATTTTGTTTCACCCTTCCTCCTACCTCAGGGAAGACCCCCAATCAGCTTTTCAGGTATATCTAAATACCTCCTTCAAATTCTACCCCTGGAAAAAGGTCATAAAAACCTCAACCTCCCTTTGTTCAACTCCAGAGAACTCCTCATCTTCCCCTCATTCTCTCCATGTTTTCAAAGATAATAAATCTCCTTTCCCTTTTTTCTTCTTCCTGTTTCTCTGCTGCACCAGATGCCTAAAAAAAAACCATCACAATCAAAGAAGAATTAGTATGGAATCAAAGAAAAAATAAGAAGAAATGGAGGAAAATATAATGCGCTGGTTCCTATAATTCAGCAATATGCCAGTACAGCATATCAGAATTTATGGGACACGATGAAAGCAGTTCAACAGGAAAGCTCAGAGCTGTGAATGCCCCAAATAAAGAGTAAGCTTAAACAAAAAACCTAACAATGTGCCTCAAGATCATAGAAGAGAAAGTGAAATCCAAACCCAAATCTAGTACAAGAAAGAAAATTAAAGCAGAAATTCATAAAATGCAGAATTTTGTTTAAAAAAATACTGAATAGAGGAGGTTCTTTGATAGAATAAACAAAACAGACAAACCTTTAGTTAATATTATCAAAACAAGAAAGACACAAATCAATGCAATGGTGAAATCCTGACATCTCTGAAATCAAGAAGCAAACTTGTTGGCCAATAAATTGGATAATTCAGGAAATTTGATAGATTCCTAGGTACATATGAATTACCAAAACTTAACCAAAAAGATACAAAACCCCCTGAAAAATCCAATAATAGGCAAAGAGATTGAAGTGATAATAAAAATCCTACTATGAAAAACCTAGACCTGATTGAGTTCTACAAAAACTTCATAGAAAAGCTAACCCCAATAGTCTCAAGCTGTCTGATGAAATTAAAAGGGAAAGAACACATTCAAAATCATTCCTGGGATCTAGCTTTGTTGTGATTCAAAAGTAGACAAAGATTCAACCAAAAAAGAGACCTATAAACTAATCTCTTTAATAGCTATAGAAACAAAAATCCAAAACAGTATGATAAACAGAATGCAGGAAATCAAGGACCAAATAATCTTCATTATATGTATGCAAGGATGGTTCAATATGCAAAACTTAACAAATAGTACATATCATGTCAGCAGAAGGACAAAAATCACATCTCAAGGAATGTACAAAATATTCTGAAAAATACCTAACATCCATTTGTAATAAAATCAGTGAATAAAATAGGCACAAAATGACTTTATCCCCAAATAAAAGTAATTTATAACAAATCTCTTGCCAACAACACATTAAATGGAGAAAAGGTGGAAGTATTTCCCTCTAAAAATAAAGAACAGAAATGTCCATTACCAGCATGCTTGTTCTACATAGTACATGAAATGCTAACAAGCACAGGTAGGCAAGAAAAATAAATAAATTAAAAGAGATACAGATAGGAAAGGAAGAAGTCATATTATCATTGTTTGAATACAACATAATTCTCTACATAGAAAAGCCAAAAATTTTATTTGAAGACTCCTATGTTTAATAACCAAATTTAACAATGCAGCAGAATTCAACATCAATCCACAAAAATCAATAATGTTCCTGTACACCTGCCATAAGCATATCCTCCCCTTATCCTCAGGTGAGGTAGCTACTTTTATTACATTATTAGGTGGACCCTTGCAATTCTTGGCTTGCTGTACACAAGGACCAGAAATCTATTTTTGATACATTACATGCAATATCAGGAGTGGATCTCTTTAAATTTATTGAGCTTGTTACATTTGTAGCTTAATATATTTCACCTATTTAAGAAGATCTGGGCATTATTTCTTCAGTTGTATTTTCTTTGTATTCTTTCCATCTTCTGAAACATCTATTGCATGTATTTGCTTGCATTAGATGTTATTTATCAGGTAGCTGAAGTGTGCTTTCTTTGTTTTTCCTTGTGTTCTATTATCTACATAATTTTTGTTGACCTATATTCAAGGTAATGATTGATTTTTCTTTCTTCCCATATCTGCTACAGAACTTCTTCTGTGGTATTGCATTATAATTATTGTATTTCTCAACCCCAGCACTTGCATGTGAAACAAGAATTTCTATTACTGTACTGACATTGCTTCACATTCTTATTTCCTTTGGTATAGTCTGATTGAGTTCTTTGGAACTGTTAAAGATAGCTCATTTAGAATCTTTTCTTTTATATCCACTGCACAAGCTACCACAGGAATAGTTTTTACTGACTGAATTTTGGGGAGGAGGGGGCATATAGGACCATATTATATTATTGTAGTAGTGATTTTAATTGTATATTTTAAGTACGCTAGTGCAGAATCTCTGTAAATCAGGTGCTATCTTTTTATGCAGCATTGGTTGTTGCTATTTAGTTTTTGCTACTTGATGTTTCTGAGTTGATTTGTTAACCTTTGCATTGTCTATAATGAGTGGTCCCTAAAATTTCTATTTGAATAGCTTAATGATGACTAATGATTACCTATAAAGTTCTTTAAATGACAGAAAGCTAATGGGTAGTCCTGGCCTTTGTCCAGAGGCTCCATGTATGTTGAGGCACACCTTCAAAGCTCAGGTTGGCAGTTTAAATGTATGCCTTAGCATTCATTATTAGCTTTCAGAAAGCCTCAATATAATCCAGAGGTGAGAACATAGGGTCCTCTCAGATCTTTCTTGGGTATAGGCAGTCATATGAATTAATTTGGCCTTCAATATTCCTAGGAATACGTCAAAGCTTTTCAAATCCAGCTATGGATATCTCTTTTATTCTCAGACTTTCCTTTTAAGTTCAGCCTCTCTTTGGCTCAACTGCTTTCCTTGCCCCAGGCATGTATGATGTTAAACAATTGTTACTGATTGTTTTTGACAATCACCCCTGGGGAAAGGCTGATTGCACTGGGGGTGTTCCAAGTCAGGTCAAATAAAGGCAAGTGCTAAGATTGGAGTTTTCCAGGGAATCTCCTGAGAGTTGAAAAGTGACTCTTTTTTTTTTTTTTTTTTTTTTTTGAGAATGGTGCTTTGAGGGAGCTCCAAAACTGTTCAATTATGTCCAGTAGCTGCTAGTCTGCTCATTTTCATCATAATTGTAAGCTGTTGGTTTTCAAAAGAACCATGGAGCTGGAAAGAAGGGGATGAAAATAGACCAAGTGAAAGTGCTAGAAAATACATAACATTAGGCACAAGTCTATTTTTCTTCAATAGTTTTTTTTTTTTTTTTTTTTTGGATTATTTTACATGATAAGGTAATTTCTAAAAATTCCTAAAAAGTCAATTTTTGCTAGTGTTATTATTGTATTCATAGAGGAATTTTGAATATCTTGGAGCTCTTTAGTCTATAATTCCCATTGCTATTACTTATAATAGTGGCTCCTACCTTATGTTAAGTTAGTAACATTTTTGGAATCAAATAGATATGCACTTGGTATGCCAAGCATTTCATTTTAATATCAGTGCATCAATAACTGGCCAATAATTAGCATAGGAGAAATGACTTCCCCAACCTATTAGATGTCAGATGTGTTGAATTTAAAGAAGGAAAACAAGAAGGAATTCCAATGGACAAATGCACTCAAGAGTACCAAAGCTTTATTGAGGAATAGGAATAGCTCCTGAGAGATCAGAAAGCTCTTAGAAGCTGTTGCACTGAGGTCATTTCTCCAAGAATGTTTTAGACAGCAAAATCACAAGATGGCCACAACATAGGCCAGACTGGAATCAACTAGTAAGATGGCAAATATAGTCACTTAGCTAACACTGATCCAAGGTTGATCTGACAGCATCAACCTTGGCTTATCCGTGACTTCCATAATAGGAGTATTTTGAGGAAAATGTAGGTACAGGTGTTCTGAACACCTATGTAGATGCTTGATGTATACGTGAATTTAATTGACTGAATAGTAAAAATTTCAGTATAACCTTAAGAACTTGACTTCTTCAGAAGTACCTTGTCCACTTTTTATGTGCTTTCACCTCTCATCTTGACTTACTTCAGGGCATGCCCCTGCCTGACTGTATTAGTTTCTACTAATTTAACTGCTATATTATAAGACAATGATGTAATGATTACTATGCTAAACAAGTATAATATACTTACTATGTGTCAGTCATTGTTTAAGCACTTTAAATAATTAATAATTGAAGTATACATCGTGAGCCCATAATATTAAGCTGAGCTGTAAATGGATATGGTCGACAATTTCTTTGGTTTATCAATCTTATATTCTTCAAATTTATGTGATTAGAGTGTAAAGATATCAAGTGGCTTGGACAAGTTGCTTATGCATTGGAAGAAGCTGGAAGCCCAGCATTCTAAGAAATACTAAATGAATAAAACTTTTTGGATTTGTAAAAATTTTAGTAAATATTAGAAGCCTAGCATCAGCCAAATAGCTCAGCAGATGAATGCTCCTACAAGCAGGCACATAGGCCAGGAATTTAATCCCCAGGCCTGCTCTGTCTGCCTCTCCCCTGGAGCAAACTGAGACAGAAATTCAGACTGGTTGTGGAGGCACACACCTGTAATCCCGGCTCTTGGGAGACTGTAAACAGGTGGATCACTGGGAGTCTGATCTAGTAGTGACACTCTGAACACCCTGTAGACCCTTCTCTAAAATGCCCCTCAAATAAGAAGCCTGCCTAATGATACCAATCTATACATCAAATGTTAAGAAATGTAAAATGTTATTCAACAAAGATTTCTATCATTTCTGATTTATATTAATTATTAGCAAGGTAGATGCTCTTTTTAAAGAGATAACTTTGTTATGATATTTTGTGAGGAGAAACACTTCTTCACTATTGGTAAGACAGGAAACTGATATAGCCACTATGGAAACAAGTCTGCAGATGCCTCAGAAAGCTAAAACTAAAACTTACTTGATATGTGTTGAATAGAAGACTGTTTTATTCCTCATCAGCATTGAATAAAACACACACTGATTAAAAATGCATTGCATATTAGAAAACTTTGAAGGCTGTTTCACATTATCAATGATACAGTAAAACTTTGACCTAAGGTAAATTTAATTTGACCTGTCATGTTCTATTCTGCTGTATCTAAGATTGAATCATTCTGTATATTAATCACTATATTAATAATGGCTGTTATATTACAATTAAAGTCCACTGAACATCAAGATTCATCTTTACATAGAAATATGAAGTTATATATACTATGCAAGAAATAACTTACATTTTTTGATAAGAAGAGTAAAATGTTAGGAAAATTTTCTAGCTTCTCTAAATGGAAGCTTTAAGCTTAATGCATTTAATTTTAGATGAAGCTATAGAAAAATTTGGCTTGATATTATCAGCTCCTTCACCTACCTTTTCCCATGCTGTGTCTCAAGAATGTAGTTCACAGGAGTTTGATCTCCAGGCCTGCCATGCCACCCCTGCCCCAGGGGCATGCTTAGATGGCAATTGAGACTGGGTGTGGTAGTGTGCACCTGTAATCCCAGAGCTTGGGAGGCTGTAAACAGATGGATCACTATGAGTCTGATCTCTGTAGTGAGACCCTGTAGATCCTGCACTAAATACATTTTTTAAAAAATAATGTTCATGAACCATAGAACTTACCTTAATTTAGTGGTCTGCAATGTTCCCATAGTCTAGTATTTCTTATACCTGGACAAAATAGTAAGGAAAACATTGATTGAATGTCTTGCTTTGGAAACTTTAAACAATTTTTAATTTAAAAGAAAAATCACCTTTTTAATATAATTTATTTGCTTTGTTGAAGCAGCTGTACCTTTGAAGTATAAATTAGGTGGAAATTACTCTTGGTTATCACAATAAGTCCTTTGACTCTGAAAAGGAGGAATGCTTCTTCACTTTTGGTAAGTCAGTAAACTAGTACAGCCACTATGGAAATCAGTCTGCAGATGCCTCAGAAAAATAAAACTAGAAATTCCATTTGACCCAGCTATTTCCCTTCTAGGTATCTTCCCCACAGAGTTAAGATCATCACATTACAGAAATGCATGCAAACCCATGTTTATAGCAGCACAAATAATAACAGCTAAATCTTGGAAGTAGCTCCTATAACTATTAGAAGAGGAATGGATATAAAAAATGAGTAAAAACCAAAATGATTAAGAAAAAATAAATGAAGGTGAACTGGCTATGCAGTGCAAGCTTGAGTCAAGCATAAGAAAATGAAGCAATTCAAAAAGACCCTGGACAAATGGTAGGGCCACCATGAAGAAGTCTGGGGGGCAGGTTCCTATTGATGTCTACATCTTTATATGTTGTCCAAATCTCCAGGACACCTTGGAGAACTTCTGCATATCTCCAAGATCCCTGGTTCCAGGCAGATAGCTGGTCTAGACCACCCTACTGAAAAACCTGCTCTATTTCCTGTGAAAAATCCACACTCAGAGCTTTGAGAGTGTTTCATTCCTTGTAATTAACAAGTCACATCTCCTCCCCAACCAGTTTTGCCACACCCTAAACTGCTCTCTCAGTAATCCAAAATGAAATAAAATGTGCACACAGGCTTAAATATTACATTGTTTCTCTTATATGAGAAAATCAGATTAAAAATAAAGAATTAAATAAAAGACAGTAGAAAGCAGGGACATAGGTCATCCTCAGCAGAGAAGAGGATGAAGAGATCCAGGAAAGAAGGAGCGTGGGAAAGGAGGAGGGATGAAAACAAGAAATTAGGAGATGGGCATAATGGGCATGCTTTACTCCCAGGCCTAGGGGCTGGGGAGAAGGCTCAGTGCAATAAGCAGTTCCCAGGCAAGCACAAGGGCCTGAGTTCAATGCTAGGTTCAAAAAAACCCCAAAAAACAAGAAAACACCAGGACTTGGCATACTGAGGCAGGACAATATCCTGGAGTTCAAGGCCAGCCTAGGCTGCATAGTGAGTTCAAGGACAGTCTGAATTCACAGAGACCACATTGCAAAACAAAAACAAAAACAAAAAAGAAAAGAAAAGGCATTAAGATGTATTAATTACAAGCACACTCCACATTCAAAGAATGTAAGCATTAAGTCCTTAAACATGTACAAAAAAGGAAGAAGAAAAGAAAAGAAAGGAAATTGATGCATGAGTAGAAGAGGTAAAGGTAAGGAAAGGGGAATGGAAAGGACTTAAGATGTAACAGTGCTCTTATCATATGGCATTGAGCCATTTGAAATGCATTATGATGTGTTCCAACTTCAAACATTTACTTGGAAACTATGAAAACCAGTCACCTGCCCAGTTTCCAAGGAGCATTGAGAATACATTTTATATATTACATCCAGGATGAATGTAATATTGGGAGAATTAATTTTCAAATTCTTAAACATATTTCTTTGTCTTTAGTGCAAATGTCATGTTTAAAAATTTCACAGAAGTACTTACTTTGGGTTGTGATTTTTAAAATAAAAATTTGTGTTCAAAGAATTCTTCTTAGCTATTCCAGAGGACAAATTTGGCAATTACAAGCTACTTTCATACTGTCCTATTTCATTTAAATTCCATTAGAAACATATTAATAAATACACTCACAGTTGTATCTCATGAAAACAGATTGTGTTCGATTGCTTTGTAGCACTGTAAGAGTTATTCTTAACAGACACAAGGTGTACATTGTGAGCAGTTCTTTGTTTTGATAAATATTCAAGTGTACACTTAGAGTTGTGAGCCGCTATTTTTAGATTACTATTTTGATGACTTGAGCATTGTAATGATAATGAATAAATGGGAAAAAATTAATATTTGTCTTCATTCTGGGCAGTGCAGTATTAAACTCAGGAGCACTTTCTTTCATATCGCCTTTTTAACACCGGCCTAATTATGACATTACAGAACAAATTTAACTGCACACTGTTTATCACTATCTATGTGTACCTGAGAGTATGATTAGGAAATTGTCACTATTTCCCCAGACTATTACTGATTTAATAATCAAGTTAAACTGTGACATAACAATAATCATACAACACATTAAAATCTTCGTCACTATAATAATGTTGGTATCTCAATGCATTAGGCTGCCATGCATATCTCGTAGAGCACCATTATATTTCTGTAGTAGTCTAGCTCCAAAGTAGTGGGGTTTATTGTACTATAAGGAAAGACGGCCATAAAACCTTATCATGTGAGTGATTTCTATCAAGATTTTCCCCTGGTTATTCAACTAATAGAAATTAATTGACAGGCACTGTTGACTTCCAGTAATGTTAATAATGACCAATGATTAACACCTTAATAAATCAAGATTTAAATACCAACAATGACTTGGAAATCCTCAGAGATATAAGGCAAAAATGTGGAAAAGGGTCTGTGACTTAATCCTTTATAATTGGAGTACTGAGAAATTTAACGCTTCCCGATGTAATACTCTGCAGCTCAGGTATTTTTGGTTTGGCAGACTTTTGTCATTGATAGTCTTTTCATTTGCACTAATAAATTAGTAATATATATGGAAATTGTATTGTGACCTAGTTATATATCTCTGCGGATATCTGTGAGTACCTGAGACTATTTTCAAATATCATTTAAATTATGCTTGTCAATTTATAACTATAACTATACTTCTGGGTGAGATGTATCTCATTGGAATTTTAAAAAATGATTTCCTTGAACATGCCTTAATGTCAATAACATGTAACATACTGACATTTTGAACATGTGGCTCAATGTATCTGTGTTTTCTATGTGAACCATCCCTGCTGGCGAGATTATTAGTTTACACAGTGCCCCAAATTACCTCCCTCTCCAAAATGCCTTATTTTTCTCAAACTTGGTTTGATATTTCTATGGTAATTTGTACTAATTCCATTAGAAGTCTATACAGAACTATACACAGCTGAAGTTGCAGTTTTAAATGCTTCTTTTAGCCAGACTATTTTTAATGGACAAAGGTAATTTATCTGTTGTTATTTGTGGAATATATGTTGGTTTATTTTTCTTTTCTGATGAAATCTCCCATGTAGACATAAAGAAAAGAAAATCATTATATTCATCACTGAAATATTTTTAATGTGACCTTTTAAAAACGCTAGCTGAGATTCATATGTGTCTATGGTTTAAATTTTGTCATATGTAAGTTAATAAAGTGTTGTGATCTTATTTGAAGATGATTTACTAAAAATTTCATCTAATTATGAGATAAATTGGGTCAAAATGCTGCATAAGGCAGTATAAAATTGGACAAGTAAATATAGCTATTTGTACTTTTGTATTAGTTAATGGTTACATTTTGAGACTGAAAATACTCCTTGCAACATATGAATGATATTTCCTTTTTGTAACTATGTCAAAAGTATGTGCTCACTATCTTTAAAAAAAAATGAAACACTCTTCCAAACTAGGCATAAGGAAAGATGCCTGTAATTATCAAATTTAGGAGGGTAAGATAGGAGGATTGTGGGTTATTTTTTCTAGTACCAAGGACTGTATTTAGGCAGGCAGGACCTTGCGCCACTGAGCTACTTATCTGGCCCCCAAGATAATGATTTTGAGATCTGCTTGAAGTACATAGTGAGATGTATGTAGAAATGAAACAAGTATTTTTTGGATTTTTGTCCCCTGCTTAGTCCTCTATGAGGGCTTAATTCACAGACATTGTTGACTTCCATTTGGCTTAATAACATATATTTATCTAAAAAATATCAGGAATTACATCTCACAATTGCTACAAAGTTTTTACCCTCTACAATAAAATGTTCTGCCATGTCTTAATTTCTTAAGTCACCTAATAAAAAGAATACTGACAGAATTGTGCATATTTTGGCTAATTTGTGTATGTGTTGGTGTCCTACAATTTCACTAAAGGTCAACATCAACATTTTATAAAGAAAACAAAACAAAGCAAATTATCTTTTAATGAAGCTATGAAATTTTTTGCTTAATATTTGCTAACCAAAATATGATCAACATGTTTAAAATGCTACTCTCAATTCTATCACTGATTCATTCATCCATTTCCTTAACGATTTTTTAATGGCGTGTTTGCATGTGCTATCTCTTTTGCTTGTTGCTGGGTATTTAGAGGAAAGAGGCTCTGTTAGCTGAGAACTCTATTCATCAGGGCATTAGACATGAAATGAGTCACAGCCCAGTGAAATATTAAATTATTACTGTAACATGCAATAAGAATGGGAAGTGGAGGGTGCTGTAAAACATAGAAATGGGAAATAAGTTAATCTGTGATTAGATCTCAGATTTGCCTGAAGAAATGGCATTGCAACTGAGATTTGGTGAGCAGTCACTCAGGCCAGATGAATAGAGGAAGGAGTGTTCCTGGAGTTCTCCCATCCATACTTTAAAATGCAACATTTTAAAACCAAAGCAAGAGGCACTATGGGTTGCTTTGAGTTCACCATAAGATTTTGTAATAGCTCTACACACACAGAGAGGAGGTCATGTGGGCTTTCAATTTATTCATGTTTGAAATAACTGGACATCAAGAACACTTTCAAAGAAACACATTTTCTAAGAAAACAGGGATCTAATTCTGGGAAATACAAGGCTCAAATTTTAGAACGGCTCACATGCAGTAACTAAAAGGTAGTTTACTCCCTGCTCTGTGTCCTCTTTTATTATGACCAACCTGTAGTTCACATAATAGAACATAATAGGGGACTGTGTCTTAGGAACACAAAAATATGATATTTGTTATGAATTCTGAAAGCTGTTATAAAACTTATAGATGTGATGTTTTATCATTATTACTTTTCTGAACACTCCCTGTGTATTTGGACTTTTCTTATCTTTGATCAAATGTCTCCCCTTTATTGGAATGCTTTCAACATGTTCTCTTCTTTTTCCTCCCCTGAAGGTCCAATTTATATCCCATTACTTCTTTGAGGCTTTTTGCTCCATAGAAGTAGTTATTTATTTCTTCCACCTCTAATCTCCCTTAGCACTTATGAGGTATTTGGTGACTGGCATTTATTGACTGGTATGGTTATTTTAATGTGCATTTCAAAAGCATGGTATTTTGATGCTGAAAGGGGAATTAAAGTTCATTTGGTCCACCAGATTTCAGAGGTTGAGCTTTCTTCTGAATCATTTCAACCCACTTGTCAAATAAATTTTGCTTGGATAGCTCTTCTGACAGATAGCTTGGTATCTTTTGATTAAGTGTATTTTACTTCTCAACATCTCCAAGAGAAAGTCCTTCTTTTAAGTTGAGAATAAATGTGTCAAAGTACCTCTATACCTAGCAACTAATTCCTGATCCAGTTTATCACTGTGTTCCTTTTTCTTGGCAATGTAACCTTTCAAGGTTTCATGTACTTTAGTCATGTTGATTATTATTTCTTAAGATATTCCAAACTATATAACTTAAAGTGGAATATTAAAAAGTACACGCATTGTTCAATTACTACCAAAAGACTGATTTTTGTTATAAATGTTACGTCTCCAACAATGGAACCTAAAGCCCAATTACATTTTTAATAGTCATATCAACTTGAGCTTACTTTATATTAAATCCTCATGGCTTATTTACAGGGGATTCTACTGCTCTATGTACTTGTCCCTGATAACTTTGCACACGTAGTATATGGGATGTTGAACATTTTGCTACTTCTTTTGGTAGGAAGCAGACAGCAAATGAGCAAACTAAAAGAGGGAAAAGCAATAACTTTATCCAGGCTCTTTTCTTAGTTACTGTAAAGCAAATACACACTTATTAAATTTCTAAGGGAGACAGAATGGTAGTTATTCGTGTATATATTTTTCATTCATATGGATATTGTGAATAGATTTGACAAAAATCATTTGTTTATGGTCAAAATAAGCTTAATAGCACTTACACTGCTGAGCTGTAAGTAAGCAAAATAATGTGTAGAGATACATTCACATAAATATAATATTGAGAAATAATAAGACATAGCCTATTAATATGTAAGAATTGTATAGGTATAGAATTCTTTAATTTTTCATTGCATGACAGTGAGGAAGCACTTGTGTATTCAAAACTCTAATAGGACCAAAAGATTCCATCATATTGTAAAATCTTTTGTCTTTCATGTTTATAGAAAATAAACATCAGAACCTTAAGATAAAATTAACAATATGTTTGTCACATGTCCTAATTGATGTCACATTTACTTATCTGATGATAAATTGTAGGGAGAGCTGCCTCGTTTGTCCTGTGTCCTTGTCAGCCCTTAGTTTCATTCCTTTCCTTCTATAAAATTAGAAAAGAACAAAAATGGTATAAAAATTAAAATATTCTTACCATTTGTAAACATAAACCAATTAAATGTATTTATTTCTACTTGAAAATTGTTCCATCCTGTCTTAGTGGGAAGCTAGTTTTAATAAGGTAAATAAAAAACTGTTTTCTCAGCTTGCTTATTCCCAAAGTTCTTTATCATTCTCAGAACCTAAGCATTAAGCCATAATTTGAAAGACAAACAATGTGGCTGTCTGTGTTGTAAGAAGAGAGAGAGATAAAATGAGAAATCTAAGAACACAATACTGTATTAGTGTCAAAATTCTGGTAGTAACACTACCAGTAGTAATGCACTAGAGAACAATACTGCAAAATCTTCCCACCAGCCAGAAGAGCCAAGGGATATGCTGTCTGTGTTGCTTTCTACAGTGGGAAGGGTAATTCCTAACAATGAATTCTTTAACTACAAGAAAAAGGGAAGCAGGAAAACATATTCCTTTGATGAGTCTTTGTGGAAAGAAATTTGCTAGTGGAGACAGTCTGATACTATTTTTAGATCATTGTGTTCAAATGTACAGGTTTTGATAGTATTTTATGTATTAGAAATTCAAGGTAGTCAACCATTAACTAGTTTTCTTTGAAAGTTAGAAATAGATTTAACATGTTGGCATATAATTTGTACAATTTAGTGCATTTCTCTATTATGAAGACACACTGTAAATTTGTATATAAGAAACATTATTTCACTCAAAAATTGCAAATGTTTTGAAGTATGTGGGCTGAATTAAGCACTCCATGCCATTTTAGAGGCAAAGATAAATCTTTATTGTCTCAAATGGAAGACTTCAATACTAGAAAGACAGTTTATGATAGTAAGAAAATCATTTACTTAGATTTCAAAAAAGTTATAGGAAGCTTTTCAGTGCACATTCATTTCCAAATATTGTCGCAAAACAATGAGTGACTTCAACCCCTAGGCCCTATTCTTCGATGGCTGGCCACTACCATTTTGCAGCTAATTATTATATTATGCAAGTCATAGGAAATGTTGAAAGTGTTTTTACAAGGGTTTTGTGATTTATGTAGGAGATCAAAGCAAAGAATATGTATAACTTCCTTTAAATATCAGTATTATGGGAGACTTCTAACGAGCTGAAACTAGAGGTTCATATGAGATGTGCAATATGGCTAAACAATTTTTAAAAACTTGTTTATTTATTGATTTTGCAGAGGGTCTCACTATGTATCTGAGATGCAGTGATGCTCCTGTCTCAGCCTCCCCAGTGCTGGAATTACAGGCATGCACCACCATGCCTGAAATGGGACCAGGATGGCCTAGGATACCACAGAGTGAACTTGGGTCCTTGGGCTTGATAGCAGCGGCACTCACACTGCTGAGCTGTCTTCCCAGCTGCATGGTGCACATTGACTTAAATTTAGCCTATAAGGAACGAGATAAAAGATTACAGAATGGTAAGTGAGTTAGATATAAAGAAAGGAAGTTATTGGTAATCAGAAATAATGTGAAGTAGAAATTTTATTAGTGTGGACAAATTATTCATCAGATGATGATCTTACTGATAAAAGCATAACAGATCACATTTTTGTAACAAGGTTATATTTTAAGGTCAAATAACTTCGATGAAGATCAGCTCAGTAACTAGCGGTAACAGAAGTAAAATGGAAAATTTATAAAAGAAATCACATAAAATATGCAACTAAGTTTGCAGAAGGTCAGAATATTTCTAAATAATCATATGTTAATATTAATACATGGAATTGGAAAAAGAACTCTGTATAATGTGTTTTTAGTCAATTAATCTTAAGAAAAAGAGATAATCAAGAGAAAATAGTTTTCTAACAAATGACTAGGGGCATACATTTTCTGGTAACTTGGAAATAATTAAGATAGCACGTTGGTGTAAAATTGGTCTCTCTGAAAATTAAGAGAAACATGGGGAATATTAAGGCACAGTGAAGATCTTGTAGGACCAGCTCTCACATAAAAGGTAGTGTAAGAAATACAAGGGAGAGCCCGGGCATGCAGTGCCGGTCCCACCCCCCGGGCGCCTTGAGACTGGGTGTGATTGATGGTCCGTGCCTGTAAACCCAGCACTTGGGAGGCTGGAAATACGAGGGCTGCTACAAGTCAGATCTGTGTGGTGAGGCCCTGTAGACCCTGTACTAAATGTAATAACCAAGCCACCTTAAACTGACCCACGTTTGACCCCTACCACACCCCCCGTCCAAGACCCCCTGATTGTTCTCTTCTCTGTCCCTTCTGTACAAACATTTCCTGTTCTTGCTGACCAAAACCCTTGGTTCCCACCACCCACCCTTCCCATATCCGTGCCTTACAGCATAGATAAGACCCTTCAATACAGAAAGCCCCTTCCCACATCAGTGCCTGGCAGCATAGATAAGATTACAATGGCCCTCGGGCCGCCCCCTATGTGTTACCTCAGCTTCCAACCAATGGGCTTGTGCCCCATGCCCCCTTCACCGCTTTTAGCTTCTGTAACCATGCTTGCTGACCCCCCAAATGTACATGTCCTGACCCAAATTTGGACATAATGTATGTCTCCCCCAATCAAAATTGTCCCCGTATCCCCTAATGGCCATTTTAGCTTCTGTGACGATGCTTGCTTACCCCTCCCAGCCTGCGGTTTTTGGACATAAAAGCCCTGCTGCCCAGCCCTCGGGGGGCCCTCCTCCTTCTCGCATGGAGAGGCTACCCGGTGGGTACCACCTAAAATAAAGCCCTTCTTTTCTTTTGGACTTGCCTCATTGTCATCTGATTTTTGAGTTACAACACTAAATACATTAGAAAGAAAAGGAAATGCAAGGGAAGTTTCACAGTTCAGATATGTTAAGCAATTAGAAAAAAAATCAGTGACTTTCAAAAGCTAGCAGAGTGCCAAGTAGCACCTTCTGTACCGCTTGCTAGGTGTTAGGCTGCACATTCAAACTTGTACTGCTGGGTTTTTCTTTTCTATAAAGTCGGAACTCAGACCACACCTACATGTGGGTATGTGGTGTTTAGATGAATTAATCTAGATAAAGCATTTTGAGTAATCGGAAGCATTTAGGGAAAATTCCATAAATGTTGAATATCCTCATTAGTGCGACTTTGCTAAATTACTGCTTTTTAACTTGGCAGAATTTACCAAGTTAAGGATTGATTCTGCTTCCTATATGATGGACTATCTCGATTCATTTAGCAGCTCTTAGCTGCTTAGCCCATTGTCTGAGGCTGTGTGAACCACTTGGGTAACAGCCATGGACGGCATAGGAACTCAGCCTCTTGGGGCTGGCTGCAGGGGACATGTGCATTTAAATCAGTTGAAATGGAAAAAATAATAATAATAAATAATAATAAATGCCCAGGAGAATCAAGTGTGTCTAAAAATGCTTTAAAAATAACAGATATTTTCAAGTAGTAATATTAGGGATTTGGCCTAGGATTTGTAGAACTAAGAAAGTGTTCATTAAGAGGTCAGCAGACTTCGTTACCATTCTTTCCTTAATCCCATTAAGTGGAAGGGAACATCATTTGTTAACCCGGCTGACAGATAATGAATTTCGATACAAATTATGACAAGAAGAAGGCAAGATGCCATGGAAGACCCTAATAGAAGCTGAGAACATATTCTCGGAAGAAGGAACAGTGTACAGAAAATCTCAGAGAAAGTGCAAGGAAAGAATCATGGAGTTAATTTTTTTTTTTGATAAATATTTTGCAGACCCATGAAAAGAATCTCTCAAACATAGCCCTTTAAATCAATGATGGATTAGAAAAATAGGAAGATTGATAGTTGATAGGATTAAAGAAGTTAAGTAGGCAAGCATTAGGATAAAAGCTACTCAGGCTTTCTTTGACAACAAGAAAAAAAATCTGAAATCATTCAAAAAAGCAAATAAAAATTTGGTTGCAGGAATATTATATTTTATCTTAATATTTTTCCTCAAGTTTCACCATTATTATGAAAAGGTATTTTCTTTCTTTTTTTTTTTTTTTTTACCACACTGACTGCTTCTTAGATATCAAGAAGTATAACTTACCTCAGAAAATTTTATTGACAATGTAATTGAAATATTTTCCCAGATAGCCAAGTGTCAGAAGTGGTCACAATCTGAATAAATCACAGAGAAAAGATGAATCAACTTATGGAAATAAAAAAAAAGTCTTACAAATAAGTACAGTAGAAGTAGAAAAGCTTGTATGGTGATTTAAAAGAAAATCCTTTACCTTCGTGAATACTGCAATAAACCCCACATTTACTCCAGAACAGAACATTGTTTTCTCCGTTCCTTTTCTTCCCCTGTACCTCATAAAGAAATATATTAGGAGACCTTAAAATCACCTGAAAACTATTTTCAACATTTAAAAATATGTACCTGATTTATAGTCTGTTTAGAACTCATTTTCTTAAAAAAAAGCAACAAACTGAAGTATTATGTGTCCAATGTAGGAACACTTAAGGCACCATTATTGAAGTTCTTTTTGTTGACCTTTAACCTCTCGGTGTTTGGATAATAATTTATTCATTAAACCATTAACTCCCTTTCCAGCAGGATTTGCCTATGAATTTTTAACTGGGGCCAACCCTGCAGCTGCCTTCCTCCTGTGACTGAATTCTTCGCATCTTTGACACTGCTCTCTCCTTGTTGCTCCTTACCACTGACCAGTTGATGTCCAAGAGGCCAGTGGATGCAGCTCCCTCCTTGAATCAGACCTCCTTGTTTGGAAATGATGTTCTTCACACAAATTCAGTACTTATAAAGAACCAGAGCAATGTTTCTGGCTTTGTATGTGATCCATCATAGGCTCACAGCCATTCATTATTGTTTCCCTCCATTATAATTAGTACAGGTTTTTCCCTCTGGTGTTGAAACAGAGTAAAATGCTCTTTTAACATCGGTGTATAATTCAATTTCTTTTTATGTTCAAATTCTGCAAATAGCTCCCAAAGATGATCATTTCTTTCTGTAACCTCTAAAAGATCTATGGAGGAACTAGGAAATCAAGGACTTAGTGAGATCATGTGCCCTCTGTGGTGACTATTACATTTATGGCCAGATTTTGCAATCTGCCTTCAGGTGCTGGGTGTAGAAATCAGCACATTGTATACTTTCTTTGTATACTTTCTTTCTTTGTGATTTTTTCCTAGCATTTCTGTTAATTTCCTATGTTTAGGGGAAAGTATTTCTCAGTTTTGCTAGAACTCATCTCTTACAGCCATGTAAAAAGAATATTCAAGACGCTAGTGAATATTAACAAAACCAGGTGTATGTGTGTGTGTGTGTGTGTGTGTGTGTGTATGTGTGTGTGCACGTGTGTAGAAAGAAGAGCTCAATGTAGGTGTTAACCTTAGAATCTGGGAAAGGTTCTTATTTTAATAATTAAATTTTTATTAACTCATGTCTTTTTCAGGCAGTTTCCATTTAATGAAGTACAGTGTTTTATTTCTAGACGTTTAAGTTGGTGCCATATTTCTCCCTAAAATGACTGCATTTCATCAACAAATAAAGCCATCACAGATAAAGAAATTCTTTTTTTTAAGTAAATGCACTTTGAAATCCTTTCTTTTAAAGATGATTCTAGGAAAATAGATGATAATAATATAAGTAGAAGAAATCAAAGTATGTGAGAGATTCCCAGTGCTTAAAAATGTTTTTCCTTTGCATCAGTGTTATACCCTAAATTCTGTACATTTTTGTCCCAGAAAATAAGGAAGATGAATAGACTCACTACTGTATAGATGTTCCGTTTAATCTGTAGGAAACAACAGAATGAGCTTTTATTTTATTTTTTAAATTTAATTTAATTTTATTGAAGAACAAATAGCAATGAGTTTAAAATCAAATCAGCAGGACAAATTCAATAATTAATGCATTGGATATTGTTTTTGTAGTGGTTTGTTGTCAACAGAATGAACTTTTAAACAGTGCAGCAGGCGAAAGATACTGCCATTTGTTTTTGTCCTTTGAATAATGGCTAGCGACAACACAGATGTTAAACACGAAGTATTACAAGGATTAATTCATAGTGCTCTAGTTTGCATCCAAGGTCATGCGCAGTGCAAACAATAAGTTACAGCCAGGCAGCAATTAAGGACCACCTAGAGCTGGGGTGAAGCTGAAGGTGGCTCTGGCCCCAGGAGGTCTGCACTCACTTCAGTGTACCCCCCTAGAATGTCTTATTGTTCATATAAATTAAACAAAAGTGAATTTTCTCCCCTTTAGGGAACAAACAATCCATGCATCAGACGCTGCAGCCTAAGCATTTCTTGCTTCAGAATTGCAACTGAATCTCCACTGAAAAGCAATTAGCATTTTAATAGTATTAATAACATTCGTGATTCTAACAATCTGAAGCCTTCTGCTTTTTATTGATGTATATTGTTGCAGTTTTGTCTAATAGTGTGCCCAGGGTAGAAAAACATAACTGATTAGAGCATTTGCCAAACAATGAGGAATCTGGGTAGTTAACTACACTGCTCAACTGAACATGAAAATGGTTGTATGAAAATAAATCTGAAGACAAGACAAGGGAACAACCTGGAGTTACCAGGTGGGCCTCCCTAACCCTTACCATTGTCCATCAAGTCTAAGGTGAACTGATAAATGTTCTAGAACCAGTGTCAAGATTACAAGAATCCATGCCGGCAGCCTGAGTTAAATCCCTTGAAACGTCAACAAAATACTGTTTACAGAAGGCAAAAGAGAACAGAAAGGGGTAGTTTTAGTTTATTTCCAGGTTGCATTATTTGCCTAGAAAGCTTTCTTTAGCTCTCTAATCTTCTTTGGATTCTCAGATTCTGTATTTTTATAACACCTGGCATTTTTCTCTCCTTTAACTCAGTGTATCTATTTATCTGGTGTTACTAAGATCACAGGCCCTGAGCGCTCACTGTGTGCCCAACCTCCTCTCCACCACTCGTCATGCTCGGCACGGTAACCTTGCAGTGAGGTCTCCTCTTATCATTTTTATTATACACACTGAAGCTTCCAAGTAGGATTTGTTCAAAGCATAAAGCTAGTAAATGACATAAAGCAAGGAGTCAACCTAGCTTTCTTACTGCCTTTCCATGTTTGACATGATAGTCTTTCTTTGTGTTTCTTTTTCTTTCTTGAGAGAGAAAATACTGATCTCATTTTGTGTGGTAAAACACATCTCAGTGGCAAAATTCTAAGATGGAAAAGAAGAATATTGTTCCTGTTTGGTGTTTCTTCTCTAAATTTGCATGATTCCTGGTACAGAGAATAGGATTGACAGATTTTTGTTTTTTGAGACAGGATCTCTCTATGTAGTTCACTCTGGCTTAAACTCCCAGAGACCCTCCTGTGTCAGCCTCCTGAGGGCTGGGCTTTCAGGCATGCACCAGCACACCAGGGTTGTCTGGATGAATGGGAGTAGATGTACCCCATTAAACTACATTGCTCTGGATTTCCAATTTCTTGCTCAAAGACTTAGGTCTTCATTTTTGCCTGCTTTCTAAAGGCAGCATGGGAACATTCATTAATTATTGGTATTTCTTGCCTTCCTAACGTTCACTTTGCCATCAATGTGGATACTTATATATGTGAATAATGTTCCAGCCTCTGTTAGTTCCCAAGAGGAACTTAAGGTGATTGTAGCCCGGTGGCCTTTCTCTCTCTTGCTGGTACGTGAATGTGTATAGGTGTCTCCTGGGAAGTAAATCAGACTATTAAGGAATGATTTGGTTGAGTTTTAGTGTGTTTCTTAAACTAATCTAGTCCAACTCAGCAGAAGATATTATTACATAAAGCCAGCTTTAAAACAGTGACAATCTATTGCCAATATGAGAAATTATAAACATAGTAAATACAGAAGGCCTTCTGCTGTGGCTGGATAGCCAGATGAGTAATAGAGTTGAAAAGATGTACTCAAAACAAATTAGAAAACAGAGGAAGAAAAGATTAGTTGTGACAAAGAGTTTCCCAAGGGGTAGAGTAGATTCTTTGGACCTGATACCCTTTGACAGCCAAGCCTTTTTCTTGAGAGCTTCTGAACATACAACTTTCAGGGCCCAGATAGTGGAGTCTGATTCACGTGGGGTGGGGCTTCATAATTTGCATCACTAACAAGTTCCCAGGGGATGCTGCAAGATCTCACCTTAAGTAGCATGGAGCTGGAGTGGATTAGAACCATTGTAGGGCCAGAAATCAGACACCAAGGGGCGCGCCACATCCAGGCGGCCGATGGCCGCCGCCTGGAGCCTCAGACGCAGTGGATCAATCATCTGGCGCCACGGGATGCCAATCAAGCATCCCGTGACGCTCTTGAATGCAACTCCTGAAGAGAAAGGCAGGAAAATAAAAAAGAATAATTTTTACAAAGAGCAACTAGCAGTTCTACATCCAGCTCTCATATTCTTTCAGGGGCTCGTTAATTCCAATGCAGGGTTTGTCTGATCTTGTTCATGTACGTTAAGCATGAACGGCATCCAGTTTTTCTAAAACAGATGACTATTTAACTTTCTTTGTAGTTTCTTAATCAGTCAAGATGGCTGTACTTGTGAAATCCTTGGCTCAGCCAAGCATGCCTTTCTCTCTGCCTTTGTGTCTTTTTTCTTATATTTGTCTTTTATATTAGGTTGTGGAGAGACCATGTGTAGTGCTGCATGCCAGTAATCCCCGTGCTGGGGAGACTGAAAACAGGAGGACTACTACCAGTCAGCTCTGTGTAGTGAGGTTCTTTAGACCCTGTAGACACATAGATAAATAAATAAATAAATAAGCTTATGAAGAACTTCATGCAGGAATGACATTACAGAGCTTGCAAGACAGCTCAGTGGACTAAGTGACTGTTTAGGCAAGTGCAGGGACCAGGGTTTGATCCCAGGCACCACGCCGAGACTGCTTATGATGGTGCGTGCCTATAATCCCAACGCTCTGGAGGTTAAAAATAGGAGGCTCAGTATAAGTCTAACCTGTGCAGTGAAACCCTGTACCAAATAATTAAGAAAGAAAAAGACAGTACAACCAACAGATAAATATGTGTTATATACTTCAGTTGTAGAAATTCTAATTTTGTTCCACATTACATCATAACTCAAAGTCCAAAAATCTAATTTTAATCCAGGAGTGATGTCATTCCATGCTGACTCATCATCTTCAGGAGAGAATGTAGATGTGGTTCCCACGATTTTCTTGGTCTAACCACTTAATGGCATTCACTTCTTAGCATCGCTGCTAGTGGTTTACTGAAATTTTCAGGTAACAGGAAGGTCTTTGATGGAAAACAAACCAAAAGCCTCACAAACTATGACTTCTTTATCGTACTGCAAGTGCACAGCACAGATTTAACAATGCTGTTAAATTCCTGTTGCCTGTATTAAACCTAAATCCTTCCTGGAAAATCAACTTTAATTCTGGTAACATTTTAGGATAAAACTGAAGCACCTCCAAATTGCAAGTGAAACTGTTAGGAAAGGAACACTGAATTCTCTTTCAGTATTTCAGTGTTTGGGTGGAAACATTAGTCACATAATGTTAAAATATTATAGTATTAAAAAGGAACATGCATATGAAAATTGACAAAAAATGCCTGCTCAAATGTATACACAAACATGAGACTGGGTATGGTGGAAAATTCCTGTCATCCCGGCTCTTGGGAGGCTGTGAACAGGTGGATCACTATGAGTCCGATCTAGTAGTGAGACCCTGAACATCCTAAACACACACACACACACACACACACACACACACACACACACACACACACACTTGTTTTTCTTCTTTTACCCACAGGGATCTCCTCTAGGGAGCCCTATGTATAACTTGTACAAAGTACTAGCTTCACAAGTTTCTTTCTGCATTTTACCTACTTTACAGCCAGCTTGCACAAGTTATAAGGACATCATTATGGTCACTTGTGAACAAATTGCTCTACAAGAGTATAAGAGCTCCTCAGTTCACAAATTCACTCCCTTCTGGAACACTATTTAACCTTCTAATTCACTCATATTTGCAATTTCTTACCTCCAAAGATTAGTTTTCCAGGTTAAGAATCATAGATTTTGAAGTCATACCAGATATTTAGTCTCTGTCACTTGTGCCTGTCTCACATGGAAGGCCCAGCTGAGCTTTAAAAAGATTCAATATAGTAAGAGAAATGCTTCAGGTATTTGGACTCTTGTAATAGGAAAATACTATGTACTATACATAAGAAATACACGTGAAACAATGAAAGTGACCAAATGATTCTTTTATTGCATTAGTGCAGTGAATGTGAAACATGCAGACTGGCAGTCAAGGCATGTGAAGCGTCCTATTCAATGAGCAGATAGCTTGTTGACAAGACAGAGAAGTTTCCCTTGCCTTACAATGTGTCTCCACCCTTTCCCAAGAGAGTCCTGATCATAGGACAATATTCCGTATTGGTGGGTGGCATGTTATAAAATGGTAACCACCTAATGTTTTATCACCCAGGTACAACCAGGAGCGGAGGCCAGTCTCCTTGGCGGCTGCACTCTGTTGTTATCCTTCCCCTTTCTACGACAGCATGCACATGAGCCCTTTGAAGTATGAACCTAGTTATTTATTTCTGGAAAAAATATTCTCTCTATATATAAATAGGTTTTACAGTAAAACTTTAAGTTGGGACTTTTTGATTTTATTAGAATATTTAAGAACATATTTCTTTTAAATATTTTCATACTCATAATTCCTGGCTTATAGCACAAGGAGGAGCATGTGTACATACAATATATCCTTTTATTTTCTCTTGATAAAGCAATAGTATAGTGAAAAGTTTTATATCTGACAGAATTGCTTGGTCTCAGTGTAAAACTAACCATGAAATATTTGCAACAGAATTAAGGGAATTCTTAGGCAGAAGAAGAGAACCATCACATTCTCGCTAAGTAGAACTAGGCTGAATAATTGAATGACATCTTTTAAATATCTTTAGAGTTCTGCATACTACATAGATGCAGACTGACATGAAATGGGCTGCTGGCCACGCCTCCTGCACAGGCTGGATGACCTCACACACTGACCATAGCTTCCATCAATATTCAGGAATGTGTCTCAAGTGAAAGCCAGAGGGCAGGGTATCTAAAGAGAAAGAACTTGTAGAGCAGAAACATCCAATTTGTGCTCTGGATCGAGACCACCAAACCATGACACTGAACCTTTCACATTGATAGACCAATTGCATCAATAATGTACCTTTATCTCACCACTTAGCAGTACCACAAGAGTCACATCGGTAAGCCAGCTCATTTCTGTTAACAGAAAATGGGCATAGTTTGAAGAAGCATTCATTTAGTATGCATTTTATAAAACATGAAGATGTACATAATAAACATGGCTGCATATTTACACAAAGATCTCCTAATTCAGCATTTATATATTTGAAGAAATACAGTAGCTAGCAAAATATTTAGTTTCTATAAAATGTATGTCTTTGTTTTTGCTCATTATTCAAGTTTGAATATAGTGGAGAAATGACACGATGAGACTCAACAATGTTGGATTTCAATATATTAAGACATGTATTATGTAAATTTATGAGTAAAATAAACATCTTTATTTAATGATTATAAAGATCATCTGGGATAATAATGTTGATATTTTGCTTGAAAAAGAAATGATAATTCATAGTCACAGGCATATCATAGAATTTCCTGTTGGGCCAGCTAAATACTATCTAAATATTACCAATTAAGCATGCAAATTTTATTTTCCTAGCTTGCTATTTAAGTCAATCCATGTATTTAATTATTGTTACCATTGTGTTGACTCTGGTATAAATATCACACACACACACACATACACACACACACACACACACATTCAAATATATATGATATAAATGTACATACATTTAGACATACAAATAATTCCTCTGCTACTCTTACTGCTTTAGCTTCTTGGTTGATCCAGTGGAAATTTAAAAGATTCCATAGATAAATGATCAGTAAATTATTTATTGCTTAGATAAACTCTGAATTATTATGAAGTTTTTAGACAATAGGACCTATTACCAAAAGATGGCCCAGGAAATAAATGCAAGTCATAAGTGTTGAATCACAGTGGATCCAGAACTTCCCATTTTGTTCACATGAAAGAATGTCCCTCTATTATTTTGATCCAGTATTATTTTAATCATGGTCTCTTTTATTTGTGCTTGTCTCATTTTAATTTTCCAATAAAAGAATCCATTTGAAAATTATTAATCTTTTTGGTAGGAGTTCTGTTATTTATCAAGAGAGGAAATAAACAATGAGAATGTTCATATGTAGGCACAATCACTAGTAGACCACCTCGGCAGTTGCTTTGCCAATATGACAGCTAGCAGCCAGAGTTCCTTAAATCTGAAGGAGCCTTTCCAGCCATGTTCTCTTGTGGTGATTAAAGAGAAGAATTTTTAGATACAGGCAGATCACAGAAAGAACTATCAAAAGCTAAGGTTGATGTCAAATCAATGCCTCAGTTTAGTTGATTTTTGTTATATTTAGATTCAACATTGATCTAAACTAAAAAGTGCTGTGCTCTCTATGAACTCCAAATGATGCATTTTTTTAATGTAATGGTGTGTTTGATAAAACACAGTACCCTGTATCAAAATGCAAAATATGAGGTCATCAAATAAATATAAACAAAAGAAATATTTTCATGAATATTTAGTGTAGAAATTGTTCATTCTTTTGTTTGTCATTGAGGAGGCTATCAGCTTCAGTAAAAGTCAGGCCTTTTCTTAATTCTTTAGCTCAAAAACCTCAGTATGTTTTTGTCTCACAATGAATTTATGTACCAAGAAATGTTTTGCAAGTTAAAAATACAATTAACACACCTGACACACTGAACTTCATAGTTGAGCACAGTTTACCTTAAACATACTCCAAACACATTAGTTAATAAGAGGACACAGTTATCTTGAGAAATATTTTATAATGAAATGTTAATTATTTCATTTAGTGTATGAAAGACTATACTGAATACAGAATACTGAATTTCATAATTTTAGAATACAGAAAACTATTATAGCTAATATACTGAATACAGTATAGTGTGTGCAGACTTCTGTAACCTTTGGAAAGTTGTTAGTGTGCAGAAGTGTGCAGACTTCTGTAACCTTTGGAAAGTTGTTAGTTTGAACTACTGTAAGACGGGAACAATGTCCATCAGTATTGTCTGTGACGTATCAGATACCTTTTAGTAACAAAATGTTGTAAAGAAATATTCTTTTCATTTGTCTAAGACTTTCTTGCTATTTCCTTATACTATGAAAATTAATTCAGCCAATGTTTCTTTCACAGAAGACTGTATAGGACTAGATTTTTTATCCAAAAAGCTTATCAGACTTAGGTCATAGAAATAGGAAACAATCACTACTGCAGAGTGAAGATTCTAAGAACACTGAAAACTCACCTTCTTAGCAGCTATATCTAAAGGAGAACATTTTCTACTATGTGTTCTATTTCCTAAATGAGTTACAATCTTAGGGGTTCTGCCGGCTTTTGTAGATATCTGAATTACTTAAATATATTGTATTCTAAAATTATGAAAAGCAAAATACTGAAGAGAATATGTGTAGTGATGGGAGCTTAGTAATTTATTCTCTAGCAACAATGCTTGTAAAAGAAAAATGTGACTGTATGACCAGCTAGTAAATGAATCTTATGTTGCTTCCCTTCAATCCAGTATCATTAGGATTGATTTTTGAATATAGAATTACTTTTATTAAATCCATTAATCTCTAAAGTTTATTTTAGAACAATATTAATAAATCCTATTTTCATATTTAGAAAAAACATTTCATATTTTTCTAAAAATTTTAATTATAAGTGTCCAATTGGGGCACAAAGTAATTTTAACTAAACATATTATAGCTAAGTACCTCAAGAACACCCTCAATAAATGCAGTACAATCTGTTCTACTAATTTGATTTGAAACTTTCTCATTGCTATTTGTGCTTTAATAAAATTATGGAAAATGACAAAAAGAAAAATAAATAAATTCATATATACAAAAAAATAAATGCAATATTACTCTGATGAATAGGTGGATTTACAAATCTATAGAATTTTCTATCTATATCTATCTCTGTTCCAGTTCTACTTAGTGTTGTAATCAATTCTATTTGCATAGTTCAGAATATCTTATCTCCTAGAGAATAAAACATCTTCCAGTTTAAAAATAATTCCATCCCTTCCATGAATTACTACACTCATTTCAAAACTAGCAGGGATCTCACTTGAGGGGAACAATTAATTTTAGATGTAGCTTTATCTTATTGCAGTGCAGAGTAGCCTGATCCAAAGTCTATGAGCTGTGTGGGCATAGTGGCAACTGCTGAGCTACACTGAGGACCCCATAGATTTGTGTGTGTGTGTGTGTGTTAAAACAAACTACTAAATACTTGAATCCATCACAAACCTTTCAAATGATAATGGAATATCAAAACTGTTTTTAAATAGGTATAAATATGGTCCTTGATGTAGTAATTTTAAAACTCTTGGCACCTTAGAAGTGCGTTGATATCTCTACATGTCAGTTTGAAGTCCTTATAACAGTGCGCTGGGTGGTACGGTTTGCAGAAATGATGCTCCACATTCTTTGACAATGAATGGTCTTTTCAAGGAGCTGAATACTGGTGTAGTGAACAGAAAAGGAGAACCACATTCAAGACAGAAGGAGGAAGCCAGTATCAGAAGATGTGTGGGGAGAGGAGAATTGAAGGTTAGGACACTGATGAAAGAGGAAATGAGACAGAAAATCTTAGCAGCCTCGTCCAAAATATTTTTCTTATACTCTTTTAGCTACAAAATGCATGCGTAATTCATGAAATATACTTTTAAAAATATTTTATTTTTATGTAATTGTGACAGGGTTTCACAACACAGCCTAGACTTGTAGTGATCCTCCCGCTTTTCGCCTCCCCAGTCCTGAGATTACAGATATGCACCACCATATCCGTACTCCTGTGTTGCCTGGGATGGAACCCTAGACCCTGTGCTTGCCTAACAGGCAAACAGTCCACTGAGCTACGTTGCCTGCCCTAAAAAGAAGAAGAAATTTTAGAGAAAAGTGAAATTTGACAATGAAATTAAAATTCAAGATTCAATGAAGTGCAAGAATTTAAAGATAATTGTACTATTAGTTTCTATTGGTTTATTGAAAGGAATAGTTTATGCTTAACTTTTTGACCCATTTTACATGATATGTAATACAACAACCATTGTTGAATTTCTAACATCAAGTTTTTTGAAATTCTGTGTTATTTCTAATATTTTTTATCTTATTGGTCAAATACGCAGTAACGTGTGCATTAATGAAGCAGACTTCTTCAATGAATATTCATTAATATGATAATGAACTGCAATGTGACAAAACAAATTGGTTGCAATTTTACATAAATGCTCTTTCATTTTTACCCATGAATGGGTAAAATTGGCCCTTCGTGGCTGTACATTCTATAGTGACATAGTTAAACAAGTCTACTTGTTTTCACACATAAGACAACCTTGATTGTAGAAATAATTAGAATCCAGATCATTTTCTATCAAAATCATATGGCCTTTCCAAAAGCATGTGCAAAAATAGAAGGGCTTATCTAATTCTACTTTGCCACTGTTTCAGAGTTGCTTTCTTCAGTTTAAACAATGGTAACAAGATACATAAGAAATGAAGGTCATGTTTTTCCAAAGCACAACCCTGATTGACTCTTTAGGCCAATACTGTTGCAGCCCTTTTAGGACTTATTATTGCCCTGGGCCATGTACTGCTGTCTTCCACCTCTATGTTTTGAGAAAATTTGACAGAAACCTGTGACACAAGCTGTCAGTTGGTGGGGAAAAACTCATGTTCTCTTATTAATATTAAACTTCTTGGAGGAAATGTGGTGCTGAAACAAGCATTTCTTTTTAGGGATGAAGGAGTCCATATATTACTATTGACATGATAATTGAAGTCATGTTCTGCAAAATGAATGATGAAGATATTATGCTCATGAATTCTCAAAGAAGGGAGAGAGATGGATTAGAAGCAAAGTGTTTTATCACAAAACATTCAAAGACTCAGGCATCCTTACCGAAGTGAAGAAACAATGCAAAGGAAAGTTATTGTGACCATCATTTATTGTTTCTAATGAGCTTCAGAGAGTTTGTGATACAGACAGTTTATTGTCAGTCATTGCAACTGAATACAGCTGAATTGCTGCATCTTTTATGACAAGGCAAGCAAGTATAATTTGGATGTAAATCATGTCTCTTGTCCCCCACTTTATAATGAACTTTCATTATGACACACAAAATTCAGAACAGCAAGAAACAAAAAATCAGGCACTTGTCTTTGCTTCTCCTCTAAGGACTTTCACTGCAGAACACCGAGGGACTTTAGAAGATACTAAAAATTGGGGACAATGTCAAATTTGCTCTTGGGAGTTAAAGAGAAGTTACACATCCTTTATGCCTCATTTTTTTGTCTGTGCATGATATAAAATTTAAAAGAAAATTTCATTTCTCTCAACTTTAACTCAAAAACACTTGTTTAAAGTTAAGCATCAGTGGATGATGGAGACTATTTTTAAATGTTCTAACCACCCCCATGTCCCCTTCCTTTTGGATATATTCTGCTAATTTGAAGTAGGAGAATTTTTATTTTACAAAGAAATCCTTTGACTGAAAAAATATGAAGGCTTAGTCTTGATAGATAAGTGAAGAAAGGAGTAGAACTCTGTCAGGTTGTTATACTGGTACTGCCATAATAAAATTATGTGCATGTCAAAATTAACCTTTCTTCCAAAACCAAATTACTTATTAATAATAACATTTAAAGGCATTTTGTTGTAAGTAAAGCATATAAGGTACATATGTTTGCTCCACATGGTCTTCAAATATAGCACTTGCTAATATACTATAACTACAAAGTGGAATAAAATTGAATTTCAGAGTATATATTAAGTTGCTGTATCGTTCACCTAATGGAAGTATGTGACATGACTTAAATGTAAGATTCTTAATTTATTTTTAGGGTCTTTCCTAGCATCACACAATCTCAGCTATTTTTTTTTTTTTTTTTTTGTATTTTAGTACACAGTCTACAAGGTTGCACTAAGTAGAACAGACTCGTGGTGATTCTCGTCTTTCCAAACTCCCAAGATCTGGGATTACCGGAGCATATCACCATGCCCAGTCTTATTCATATTCATCAATTGAAGTCCTGTCTTACTCATTTTCAAGTTATTTAATACAAAAACAGTTTATATTGTTCATGACTACATTTTAAAAGTGTTTAAAATTCTTGTTAAAATTAAGGTATTTCATATGTTAGTTATTTCCTGATTTAAACCTAATATGTCTTAAGGGCTCACCTGATAGCTGAGAGGACTAAAGCTCCTGTTTAGGCAGAGTGCAGAGGCTGGAGTTCAATCCCTGGCATGCTGTGCTGGCCCTGACTGTGGTGGAGACTGGGCATGGTGGCACGCATCTGTAATCCCAGAGCCTGGGAAGCTGCAAATAAAAGAATCACTACAAGTCCAGTCTATGTAGTGAGACCCTGTAGACTCTGTAGACCTTTCCCTAAATACAGAAAGAAAAAACATCAACAACTACTATGTCTTAGAACTAAGTAAGTGGCAGAGCTTTAGCACCAGTAACTTGGGCTCACATGTCCCTCTTTTGGCTCCCTAGAAAAAAAAAATTAATCTCTCTGTTCCTGAAGGTCCTCATCTGTACAAGTGGAGCAGTCACACTTTGTCATAGTGATTTTATGCAGATTAAACAGAATTAAAATTAAATGTAATCCAATGCATAACATCATGCTCCAAATATGTGCAATGGAAAGCAGTGATGTTGTTAGGGGTTTTACTAAAATTGTTATTTTTATTAATCAGTCAATTTATCATTAGGAAAAGATTAATATTTCCACTGTATTGGGGTAATACTTTGAGGTTCTGTTTTTTTTTTTTTGAAGCTCTTCCACAAACATTTAAATGAACTAATTTTCAGAACAGAATTACAACTGGTTAAAGAGGGCCAAAGGTGAAGATTTTCCATTCATACAGTTACTTTTGTTATATTCTTCTTAGCTACTCTGACCTATCATATGTTTAGCCATTTCTGGCTG
>PVKA01004472.1:51272-98957 GCA_004027165.1 Ctenomys sociabilis | reverse complement strand
AATCATTTCAACACAGGTTTAGTGACTAGAGGCTTTTGTTTCTTGTTTTATTTTAAAATCATAAAATCATGTTAACATTCTCAATTTAATTTTGATGTTATATAAAATTTCTTTGCAACTTAATTTTGTATCCATGTGTCTTTTTAAATCACAAATCTTGGCTCTGATAACATTAATGTTTCTGCTTTTCTGTTCTATTCTTGTTATGAACCCTTTAAGTCATAATGATATAACTACCAACAAACTGACTGAATGATGTTTATTTTATTTTATTTTTTTATATTTTTTGTGGTATTACTGGGGATTGAACTCAGGCCCTTACGCTTGCCAGGGAAGTGCTTATTGTACTGAGTCACCTCCCTAGCCCTTCTTTTTGTTTTTCAAGTAGATCATATTAAGCATAAGACAGAGGACACTGTTGACAAATTAGTTGAAATAAGTGCTTTTATGAGTCAATAACATATCAAATTGATAAATGTAAATTCACTTGCTCTTTTGGTCTTCAGTTTCAATATCATCTTATTTTTTATTTAGTCTTCTTTTTAAACATTAATTAATATGATGTCTTTAAAATGTATCTTCCTGGTCTTCATTTGAGAAATATAATAAATCATTAGGCTATTTAAAAAAGTCAAAACTATTGTAAGGAAATGTTAGTGAAACCTACCTGTCATCCTCATCCTCCCCACATTATTTAATACACATCTCTATATAGCCATTTTCATGAGCTTATAATTTTAATTTGATATATTTCACATGCTACAAATTAAATTTTAAAAAGGAAATTAATATTTTTGTATGTTCACATAATAGTGCAGCTGCCAAGATTCAAGAAGTTATCATTAGTGTAAACAGAAATTCCACATCCTTTAACAGTTATACTCTATTCTTTTTCATACCCTACTTCCTGGTCCTTGACAATAACTAATTTATTTTCTACCCTTATAGACTCAGCATTGCATATAAATGGAGTCATACATGGACTTTCATGCCTGATTTCTTTTATTTAGCTTGTTTTCAAGGTTTATCCCTAGTGTAGCATATATCAGTACTTCATTACTTTTGATGGCACACATAATATCCCACTGTATTGCTATTTTATTTATCCATTCATCCATTGATGGAATTTGGCTATTCCCACCTTTGTATGGCTATGAATAATGTGTATGATCATATGTTATTATTTATTTTGAGTATATACTTGGAATAGAATTTCTGGGTAATGTGATGAGTCTACATTTAAGCTTTGGGGTCACAGGTATTTTTAAAATTTACCTTCAGATCTCCATTTGAAAAATATAATAAATCATGAGACTATAAAAATTAATCTGACTGGATTTCATTTGAGGAAAGTAACACAATGTGTGTGTACACTCTTATTTTCCTCATAGAAAAGATTGCATATTTCATATCTTGATTTAAACTATGGGTCTATTTTTACTGATTTTTGTCTTATACCTTGAAATTTTTAATACACTCTAGAAATTACTACAAAACATGTTCACAGATAGCATTCTTATTCACTTTATTATGACTGCATAATACACAGTTGATTATACCTTTATGTACTCAATAAATGTCTACTGTTGGAATTGATATTATTTTCAATCTTATTAAAATTGTGGTGCAATTACTAACCTTGTGCATATTTGTACAGGAATATCTTTACACTTAAGGCCTAAAAAAGGGACTCTTAGAATGAAAGTTTGCTAACTCCTCGCAAGAGTGCTTTCTGCCTGTTATTGAGCCAGGTAAGTTTATCTTTACAACACTGAATTCTCTGGCTAGGAAGCACCACTGTGGAGTTTATGTGCCCCTTCCACACACTTATCTCAGAGCTCATCACCAAGCCTACTCTCTGCAAAGTTGCTGTTACTACCTGCCACACCAAAGCAAGACTATGACAGGAATCCTAACAGTTCCCACTGCTTGAGATTTTGCTATGTGCTATGCACTGTTCTCAGGTTCTTTGTAACCACATTAACAGTCCTGCAAGTTTAGCTTTGTTATTGTCATTATACAGGTGACCAAATAGGTTCAGAGTGCAATGCCTACAGCTAAAGGAACTATAGAGTTGCCCCTCAAAACCTGCTTTGAGCAGCAGGCCTGTTAACTAATGGCAAAGCCTGTATCAATTGCACTGTACTACAGTGTTACCCTCTGAGAAACAAGTTATCTGTATGATGACACTGAGAGGACACATGCAAAGGTCAACACAAATTCACCTTTTGTAGAGTGCAGAGTCTGCACAGCAAGCAGTTGGGAATAAGAACTACACACACTAAGACTCATGAGCAGGTTGTCTGCAGCCTAGTCATGTGGGCCACTACTCTGATAGAAATTCATTCTGAAAATCCAGAAGTTACTTACTTCACCAAGTGTCTTATCAGAAGTTCTAGCATCTCACGGTTCTTTTCTGGTAGTTTGTATACAAGGGAATGAATAGCTCCGAGCCTGTAATCCAGGTTGTCTGATTCTGTGAAAGGAAATAGGGTGAGAAATGGTTTGGCTTTCTGGACATATGGATTGAGAAAACTTTCCTGTGCATACACACCCACAGAAACAGACACACAAAGGCAGAGATGTAAAACAGACAACCAGAGATACAGACAAAGACAGAGAGAAAAGTACAGAGGAGAGAACAAAAGCTACAGCAAAAGACAGAAAGTAACTTAAAGGGATGGCAAAATAGAAGCTAGAAGAGAATATAAGACTGTATCATAGGCAGACAGAATTCTTCTCACAACAGGTTGCTCTTAAAATACCACACATAAATTTCTATTTGGAAAATCTTTGCCTGTTACCTATCCTGGGGTACACACTGGGATGCCGCTGCCCCTGGGTTCCTAGGAAATTTACCCATTAATAGGTCAAGATTTTTTAATGCTTATGCTGCCCACCACATAGGGCACAATGCAAGATAAGAGTGAGCCCAGCTGGGAGACATTCAGTGGACTATACAGTGGACTCAGTAAAAACTCTTAGTGGATTTTCAACTGCCAACCCTTCAGGTGATTTTGTATACTCTACTTCCCCAATATCCTTCAAGCTTCTCCCTCAGTCTTTTCATCCAGAAAACTGGACGCTAATGCTAAAATATTAGGTACAATGCTTTACAATACAATTGAAAATAGCTTCAACAAAGTATTAAAAGAGCAGCTATAATGTAAATGTTTTGCTGTCCCTTAGTTTTAACCTAGTTTTCTTGTTCTGATGGAAGAGATATTAAATAAATGAAAGTCTTTAGATCTGTCACAGTCCCACAAATTAGTCATTTTTTCCAACCTATTCAACTAACATTGATTTATGAAAAATCATACAACTCTTGAATTAGCATTCAGGGAATACTCTCACATGGAAGTGTGCAAAATATGTGTACGTTTTTGGTGTTTAGGCCTTCAGCAGTTTTCATGGCTTACTGATGTAAACCTTATGGAGAAACCAGGTCAGCACAATTAAATAGTTATATAAATACTTACTGGCAGCTGAGACCAGCTCTTTATGAAGCCTGTAGGTCATGACAGGTTCAGAGAGATTCCTGAAATTATGGAAGACTGTAAGTTCCTTTGGAGAGGGAGTAGGCAGACTTTGATTCCCTGTTCCATGAACAGCATTGCAGAAATTTTGGAATCACATAACTTAGTATTATTTTTCTTAACCTGAAGCCTTATAAAAGGAATGCAAGTTGCTAGTCATGCAGTAGAATACATACAAAAGTATAGGTTGAACATCTAGCAAGGTCTCCAATTAGCCTCCGAAAGTGAAAGGAAGGGCAAACCAGCCCTGTGAAAAGTTTTGCAATAGAACTACTCTGAGGGCTACCATGCATCCCTTACAATTGAATACATCCATGGAATTTCTGAAGTACTTTTGGGTCTGTCTTTACACAGACCCAAATGATCCTTATAATGATCCACTATGATGAGATGATTACATTACTCAAATCCCAATTTGATACTCAAATGTTTCTCCATTTGCTGAAAACATATTGGGTGGTTAAACTACAACAATAACTTATGTCTGTCATTGTGTTGGTATTAGGGCTCCAGAGATGAACACAAAAATAATACAACTTTTAAGAAGGTAAAAATTTCTTCAAGGAAAGTGCCACACACAAACTTCAATGCAGTAAGTCAAGTGCATAAACCAAAGGTATATTGTAAGGTGGCTCAGAGGAAAGAAGTAATTAATAATAACAGAGAACTTTCTATTGTCTCAAGTGATATATGTTTTAACTCATTTAAATTTCATGACAACCTGTGGAAGAAGGGGGCAGTTATGATTATCTCCATTTTACAGATGAGGAAAATAAGGACTGGGAAAGGTTAAAAAACACAACCAAGAGAGAAATAGCTTCTCTAATGATATCTGCATTCCATATGCTGGAATATAACAAACTGAGGAAGAGGAAAGTTGGTCTCAGGGACTCAGCAAGAATCAAAAGTAAAAATTAGAGCCCACAGGGAGAGCAAAGAGTTGGACCATAATGCAGAAGAGGGAGGGGGGAAAGCAGCACTTTCTCTCTGAATCTTAGATTTAGTCCTCAGAGGGGTAGTTTGATCTTGCAGAGGCACATAGACTATTGGCAACGTGACTGGCCTCCACACAGAAACACACCAGTGGAACAGAGCAGTGGACATTGAAGATTGCAGTGGCTGGTGAGTTATAAGGGGTCAGGCACACCCCAGGACAGGTCATGTGGCCAGTAGCCATCTTGAAAAGGGGCCAACAGAACTCACAACTCAGAGCAGCTGCTAGCTGGCTCCATCTAGTGGCTCTGTACAACTGAGCTCAACCAGGCTAGAAGATCAGGAAGCTGAGCTCAAACCAGTGGGAGGCACTCAGAAGGTTACAGGCTGAAAGACTCAGGTCCCAATGAGAAACAGAAGGTGACTACATATTTGTTAAGGGAACAATCCAAGAGGAGGAGATAACAATTATAAATATATATTCACCAAATACTAGCACAGCCAACTTTATAAAATAAACATTAACAGACTTGATCAAATAAGCTCTAATGTAATTTTAATAGGGGACCTCAGTATGCCACTGTCACAAACAGACAGATCAACTAGTTAAAAGTCAACAAAGAATTACCACAACTGAACGAAATTTGAAGAAATGGACTTAGTAGATGTCTACAGAGTATTCTACCCCACAATATCAGAATTCACATTCTTCTCAACTGTGCACGGGATGTGTCCAAAAGCGATCTCATACAAGTTTACAGAATATGCTTAAATAAATACAAAGTAACTGAAATTATCCTATGTATATTATCACACCACAGTGCAATGAAATGTGATATCAATGGCAAAACAAAGCACAGAAACTGTATAAACACACGGAATTTAAATAACACCCTCCTGAATAACAAATGGATCACAGATGAAATTACAAAAGAAACCAATTTCTACAATTAAATGACAATGCCAATAAACATACTAGAACTTATGGGATACAATGAAAGCAATTCTACCAGGGAAATTTATAGTGGTAAATTCCCACATGAGAAAAATAGAACGAGCACAAGTAAATAACCTGGAGTTGAAACTTTAGCTTCTAGAAAAAGAAGAGGAAGTCAAGCCAAGACCTCATATGAGGGAGGAAATTGCTAAGATTAGAGCATGTATTAATGCAATTGAGACTAAGATAACAATACAATTAATTAATGAACCTAGAAGTTGGTTTCTTGAAAGATTAAATAAAATAGGAAAGCCAACACCCAACCTTATCAAAAAAGAGTCAAAAAATCATGTAATTAGGAATGAAATTAGTGTAAGTAATCACAATAAATTACGCAGAAATCCGGAAGATTACAAATACCTACTTTGAGAACCTGTACACTAACAGGATAGAAAACACAGAAAAAATGGACAGAATTGAAAATAAGGACAATGTAAAGATTGTAAATATCCCAGTATCTGTCAAGTGAACTTTAAAATTTAATTAAAAACACAACAAAGAAAATGTAAAATTCTGGTCAATTATTGTTGAATTATACAAGAACTTTAGAGAAGATCCAATGCCACTATTCCTCAAAATGTAATGAAATTGAAAGGGAAACAGTACTCCCATACTTATTCCCAAAAACAAACATTATCTGATATCAAAACCAAAGAAGAATTCAACCAAAAAACGAGTACTACAGGCCAATCTTAATGAGCACAAATGTAGAAATCCTCAATAAGATACAAGAAAACAGAATGCAGAGAAACAATTCAGAATGTTATATACTATTAGCAAGTAGGATTCATCCGAGGTATGCAGGGACAGGTGTGGTTCAATACATGCAAATCAATAAATGTAATACACCATATTAACAGAGAAAAGGAGATAAACGACATGCTTTTCTCAAAAGATCCATAAAAAGCATTTGACAAAGATCTACACACATTCATGATAAAAAAAAAAAAACCTACAGAAAACTGGGATATATGGTATTTATCTCAATCTGATAAAAGTCGTCTATGTCAAACTAGGAGCCAATATCATGCTAAATGGTCAAAAACTTACATGTTTAAACACCATATTGTCTCACTAGTGTAAGAACCTGAAAGAATAAATAGAATCTGAAAAAAATGGTTAAAGACTGAAAGCTTTCACTCTAAAATCAGGAACAAGACAGGGATGTCCACTATGAAAACTTATTCTATACAGTTTCAGAAATGTTAGCTAGAGCAACAAGAGAAAGAAAAAAAAGAACAAGGATAGGAAAGGAAAAAGTCAAATTATTGTTATTTGTAGGTGACATGATACTCTACATAGAAGATCCCCAAAAGACTTCTAGACTTAATAACCAAAATTTTGTACTGAAGCTAGATACAAAATCAGCAGATTCAAACTCAAAAATCAGTAACATTCCTGTACACAAATAACAAATTTATGGAAAGAGAAATTAAAATGTCATTATCTTTCACAACAGCATCGATAGAAATGAAATAGGAATCCATCTAATGTAGGAATTGAAAATCCTAAGCACTTGAAATTACAGTACTCTGAAAAAGGAGACTGAAGAGAATATCAGAAAATAGAAACGTATCCCTTCTTCTTGGGTAGGAAGAACCAACATAGTGAAGAACCAACATAGTGAAAATGGGCATACTTCCAAAATTGTTACACTGATTGAATGCAATTCCTATCGAAATACCAACAGCATACCATAGAGAAATATAAAAACAATCCTTAAATTAATTTAGCAATCATTAAATTAATTCTACGAGAGACCTAGAATAGCAAAAGTAATTCAAAGCAACAAAGGCAAGGCAGAGAACATCACATCCCAGATTTGAAATTACACCAGAAAGCTACTATGAAAAATCCCAACAAGGTTCTGATGAAAAATAAAAATTCAAAACAAACAGATCTGCATTGTAATCAATGCAGAAGACTAGAAGATACAGAAACAACTCCAAACACACTCAGCCACCTTATCTTTGAAAAAGGAAAACATTCACTGGAAGAAAGATAACTGCTTTCATAAATAGTGGTGGAAACACTGGCTTTCTTCATGCCAAAGACTAAAATTAGACCCATAGCTCTCATCATGTGCTAAACTAAAATAGAAATGCATCAAATGGCTCAATATTCAAAGAGAAACACTAAATCTGCCAGAAGATAAGAGTAAATAGAGCTCTTAAAGACATCAGTATAGGCAATTATGTTATGAACAAAATCCCAATGGCCAAGGAAATACCATAAGGAATCAACAACTAGCATCTTATTTTATTAAAAAAGCTTTTGCCCTGCAAAAGAAACTACCAATAGTGTAAAGGGGCAACATACAGAATGAGAATAAGTTTTTCCTAGCTGTTCCTCTAAGGACTATAAAAGAATTCAAAAAAATCAAATATCCAAAAAAATTTAAAGACCAAATTCATAAATGGGCATATGAAATGAAGACACAATTCTCAGATGAAGTAGAAATGGCAAATAAATATATGAAAAAATCTTCAACATCACTCGTCAGTGGAGAAATGCAAACTAAATAGTACTTGAGATTCTATCTCACTTCAGAAAGAATAGATATTAACAAGAAAACAATCAATAATGAATACTGCCAGGACTGTGGGGCAAAAGAAACACTTCCCCACCATTGGTGGGAATATAGACTCATGGAAATCAGTGTGGAGGATCCTCATAAAACTAAATGTTCCATTTACCCCAGCTATTTTCCTTTTTGGTATCTTCACAAAAGAATTAAAAGCATCATGCCACAATGGTATATGCATACCTGTGTTTATAGTATTATACTTTGTAATAGTTAAATGTTGGCAACAGGACAAATGCCATCAACTGATGAAAGGATAAAGAAGATTTAAAAAAAAAACAATAGAATACTACTCTGCCATAAAGGAGGATGAACTTCAGTTCAGTCATTTCTTGGTAAATAAATGCACCTTGAAATCATACTGTGAAGTTAAAAAATCAGATACGAATGTTCCAATATCACCTGAATTCTCTAGTGTGAGTAACCAAAAATTTAAGTAAGGATAAAAATACAGTATAGAAACTGTTAAATAGAAAGACAATGTTCAAATGAGAAGGAGAAATGGGGAAGGGTAAGAGGAAAAGGAAGGAAGGGAAAACAAGAGAAGGGAGGGGCAGGAAAATAGGAAAAAAGAATCAATATATATTATATAGAGGTGCGAATTCCATTTGATGAATATTATCATTATATATCTAAAATTTACCAGTAAAATCAATTATAAAGAAAAAAACATCCATCCAAGGTTACACAGCTAAGTGGCACACTCACACAGTCTATCTCCAGGGTCCATGCTATTTACTAAGCTATACTGTCTATCACTATTGGTATAATCATCCAGGCAAAGAATAATAAAGACATGAACAAAAACAGTGAAAATAAAAATAAAAAAAGATGAAGATAATGCTTGGAACAATATAAAGATATGAATCCTTCACTGATTATGATGGTGAGGGAGCAAGTAGTATGGTTTGGGTAAGCGGACATAACAGTAAAAGGCAACTATATATGCTAAACCAAACCGACATTGAATTAGCCAATGAGCAATGTCTATTAGAAAGCTGAACACAGAATGAGGCACAGTAGCATATACCTATAAATCCAACACTTTTGAAGGTTGAGATAGAACTACAATTTCAAACTCACTCTAGTCAACTCAGCAAGGTTCTGTCTCAAAATAAAAATAAAAATAAAAGGGGATGGGGAGACTAGCAAAGGTCTTATGTTCAATTCCTATTACTGCAAAAAAGAAGAAAAAATTTGTCACAAACCTTGGATGATGATTAAAACCATGAGAATAAATGGTTCAGTGCCAAAAGTAATTGTGAACTGGCAGGCAAACAAGTATAGAAAGCCTTCTGACACTTCTTATGTATTTGGCTGGCACAGTGTATAAAAATGCAACATAACTTAATGGATAATAAAATGTAAAAAGATATACTTATATAAAAATCTACATTTCTCATTTCTGATGAAAAATGGAAAATCTATATCCACAGAAGTAAGTAGTACTACTTTTATGAAAGAATGGACTTGTCGCCCTGCACCCAAGCCTGCCCAGTGAGTGGGAATTTCTCCAACTCTCCACATCCCAGTTCTGTGAATATGTGGTGAGTCTGAGGGAGAGCCTTTGGCTTCTTAGCATACACTCTGCACCATCCGGAGCCCCTGCCCCCAAGCCCTCCAAGCAAATGACCAGCCTGAGACATACAAGGAAGACTTGCCCAACAACTCCACAGAGCCCCTGCGCCCAAGCCCGGCAAGTGAGTAGAAATTATCCTGACTCTCAGCATCCTGGTTCAGTGAGTGTATGGTGAGTCTCAGTGAAAGACTATAGCTTCTCCCAGTGCATGACACGCTATCCAGAGCCCTCGTCCCCAAGCTCTAGTAAGCTACCAGCCTGAGACATACAGGGACAACTCACCCTATAACTCCCTGGAGTGTGAACCCTGAAGACCGCCCAGTAAATGGGAACTTCTTGGACTCTCAGCATCCCAGTTCGGTGAATGTGTCAGGAGCCTAGGGGAGACCCTTTGGCTTCTTCCAGTGTGTATGCTGTGCCATTCACAGCCTCAGGCCCCAAGACATCCTAGCCAGAGACCTGCCTCTGAGACACCCCAGACAGGAATGCCTGGGAACTCCCCTGAGCCCCTGGGCCCAAGCACGCCACCAAAGCGAGAACCTCTGTGACTCTCCCGGAACTCGATCCAACCTGCCCAGCCATCCCCAAACCAGTGACCTAACAGAGGGGAACCACAGGCTCATAGCTGTACCAGAAGAGCTGCAGCAAAATGGAACTGAACACAACAGGTATATGCAGGCAAGGCAAAATTGGATAATCTCTAACTTAATAGATTGGCACCAGAATCTCATTATGCTCTAAGGTTATAACTGCACCAAAGCTCTACATGAAAAGGTTGGATCTCAGTACTATAGAAAACAACAAAGAAAATGCAATCTCAAGCCTCGAGTCCACCAATAAGTGCAGAGGACACTAGCTCATCTGAAATGAATGAATTAACAGGGACGCAAGCAAAGGAACAACAGCAGAACCGTACAGAGGAACTCAAAAAGAATCAATACCCAAAATAAAAAAAGAAAGTTTTGAACAAATAGCATCTGAAGTAATGAATCAAATCAACAAATATATGGGGAAATCCAATGCTCACCCAGAAAAAGTGCAGAGAACACTATTCCAGCTGAGACATATGAATTAACAGTATCACAAACAAAGAAACAACAGCAAAAAGGTAAAGAGGAATTCAAAGCAGAAATAATTTCTGAAATAAAAAAAAAGAATTCTTTGAAATCATGCCATCTAAAGTAGAGAATCAATCCTGGAAATATATACAGGAAACCCAATTTGGAAGAAAGTCTGCAGTAAAAGAATTAATACCTACCTGAAAGAAGACACGTATGAAAAAAAAAAAGGAGATCAGAAACATGATGGATTCCTGGAATGAGCAATACAGAAAAGAAATAGAATGCAAGAAGCAGAGTCAAAGAGATATAGAAGAACTTAAAATATCAATCATGTGTCTACAAAACCATTGGAGTGAAAGCGAGGACAGAGTTTCAGATCTTGAAGACGCTGGTGCAGCTACTGAAAAGGTGACAAAGGATCTCCTAAAGAAATAAAAAAATAAAAAAACAATGCAGGAAAAAATAATGCATCACCTGCAAGATGATGTCAAGATAAAAATGAGAGATTGATTGGCATAAATCAGAAGGAAGGAGTCAAAACAAATGACATAAAAAGAATGTGGGCAGAAGTAATCAGAAAAAACTTCCCCGATATGAGGAAACATTCCACATTCAGATCACTGAAGGATACAAAACACCAAATAACTTGAACACAAGTAAAAACACACCAAGACATATACTAGTCAAGATCCTAGAAATCCAACACAAGAATAATATATTGAAAGCTGCTAGAGACAAGAAGCACAACACATTCAAAGGTAAACCCATCAGAATTACGACTTCTCTACACAAACAATGAAGGCAAGGAGAGCATAGCGCAGAGTTCTTCAAGTCCTGTATGAAAAAAATTCCAGCCCAGAATACTATACCCTGCAAAACTCTCTTTCAAGTTTGATGGAGAAGTGAAATACTTCCATGACAAAGAAAACTTAAGAATTTCATGGCAACAAAACCATCCATACACAGATTCCTGAGAGATGTTCTAGAGAGAGAACACAATGACCAGAACTGCACAAATGAGAACGGAAGGAACCCACTAAACAGGGTAAACAATTAAACACAGCAGAAAAAGGAGTAAACAATAGCAGGTAAATATCATGACAATCATAAGTAAACATATTTCAATTATAACCATCAATGTAAATAGACTCAACCGGCACAGTGGATTAGGAAATAAAATCCAACAATATATTATATACAAGAAACACACTTAGCTCAAAAAAACATTAATAGGCTCAAAGACAAAGGATCAAAAAAAAATATTACATGCCCCAGCACCTCAGAAAAAAAGGGGGAATAGCAATTCTGTTCTCAGACAGTCTCAACTTCAAACCAAACAAGATTAAATGACACAAAGAAGGCCACCATATATTGATTAGGGGAAAAATGCAAGAGGAAGAGGTAACACTCATAAATATCTATGCACCAAACACAGGAGCACCCAACTATGTAAGACAAACCGCAATGGATATGAACAACTTCATAATGAAGACCTGAACACCCCCTTAACTCAAAAAGATAGATCAACCAGACAAAAAAGTAGCAAGGAAGTAGCAGAACTGAACCAGAGCTTGGAACAAATGGACCTGGTGGACATATACAAACTGTTCTACCCAATCATAGCAGAACACACATTTTTTTCAGCTGCACACATGACGTTTTTCAAAATAGACCACATACTAGTTCAGAGGTCATCCTTAAGTACATGCAAGAAAATAGAAATTATTCCATGCATATTGCCTGGCCACAGTGCAATGAAACTGGAAATAAACGACAAAGCAAACCAAAGAAACCCGCTAAATTCATGGAAATTAAACAACACCCTACTCAGCAATCAATGGGTCACAAAAGAAATTCAACAATTTCTACAACTCAATGAAAATTTAACCACAACTTACCAGAATCTATGGGATACAATGAAAGCAATTCGTAAGAGAGAAAATCACAGTTATCAACTCACATATTAGGAAAACAGAATGCGAACAAAGAAACACCCTAATCTTGCACCTTCAAAATCTAGAAAAAGAAGAGGAAACAAAACACAGACACAAAGGTGAGAAGAAATCATAAAGATTACAGCAGAAATTAAGTCAACTGAGATGAAGAAAACAGTTCAAAGAATCCACAAAGCAAAAAGTTGGTTCTTTGAAAGACTAAATAAAGTTGATTATCCTCTAGCCAACCTCATTAAAGAAGAAACGAAAATTCAAATACAAGCAATAAGGAATGAAAAGGGTGAAATCAACACAGACCCAGTGAAAATTCAGAAGATTATCAATAGTTACTACGAGAATCTTTACGCTCACAGAATAGAAGACAGACAAGAAATGGACAGATTCCTCGAAAGGTACAAATTAACAAAACTGACTCAAGACGATATATCAACTCTCACTAACCCAATAACAGCCAACGAAATATGAAACGTAATAAAAAGCCTATCGACAAAGAAAATCCCAGGTGCTGATTGACTCACAGCTGAATTCTACAAGAAATTTATACAAGATATACTCCCTACACTCCTCAAACTCTTCAGTAAAATCAAAAAGGAAGCAGTCCTCCCAAAATCATTTCTGGAGGCAAGTATTACACTGATTCCAAAATCAGGGAAAAACACAACGAAAAAAGAGTGCTACAGGCCAATTTCCACCATGAATATAGATACAAAATCCTCAATAAAATCCTAGCAAACAGAATACAGCAAATCATCAAGAAGATCATACACCATGCCTAGGTAGGATTCATCCCAGGGATGCAAGGATGGTACAATATTTCAAAATTTGTAAATGTAATACACTATATTCATAGACTGAAATCTAAAAACCACATGATCATATCAACTGATGCAGAAAAAGCTTTTGACAAAGTCCAAAACCCATTCATGTTCGAAACCCTACACAAAACTGGAATAGATGGACTCTACCTCAACTTGATAAAAGCCATTTATGGCAAGCGAACAGCTAATACAATTGTAAATTCGGAAAAACTAAAATCTTTTACTCTTACATCAGGTACAAGACAAGGATGTTCTCTATCACCCCTCCTATTCAATATAGTTCTGGAATCATTAGCAACAGCCATTAGAAAAGGGAGAAATAAAACGGATAAGAATAGGTAAAGAACAAATTAAATTATCAGTATTTGCAGATGACATGATACTTTACATGGGAGGCCCAGAAAATTCCATCAAGAAGCTACTACAATTGATATGGAAATTCATTAGTATAGCACGTTACAAAGTCAATACTCAAAAGTCAGTAACATTCCTCTACACAGATAACAAACACCCTGAGAAGGAATCTATACAAACACTACCTTTTACAATAGCTCCATGGAAAATGAAATACCTTGGGATTCACTTAACCAAGGAAGTCAAGGATCTTTTCACAGAAAACTACAATACCCTAAGAAAAGAGATTATAGAGGATTTCAGAAAATGGAAAGATATTCCATGCTCCTGGATAGGAAGAACCAACATCGTGAAGATGGCCATACTCCCAAAATTGTTGTACAGATTTAATGTGATTTGTATCAAACTGCCACCAACATACCTCCCAGACCTAGAGAAATTGTTCCTAAAATTTATTTGGAACCAGAAAAGATCTAGAATAGCAAAGGCAATCCTGTCCAACAAAGACAAGGCAGGAGGCATCACAATTTCTGATTTGAAATTATACTACAAAGCCACTATGATAAAATCAACAAGGTATTGGCAACAAAATAGACCTGAGGATCAGTGGAATAGATTAGAAGATGCAGAGGCATCACCGAAAACACTCAGCCATCTTATCATCGACAAAGAAGCTACACATGCTCACTGGAAGAAAGATAGCCTCTTTAACAAATGGTGCTGGAAAACATGGCTTTCTACATGCCGAAAACTAAAACGTGACCCAGCTCTATCACCATGCACTAAGTTAAAGTCAAAATGGATTAAAGATCTAAACATTAAAACAGAAACACTCAATCTCCTGGAAGAGAAAGTAGGAGGAACTCTTGAAGACATAGGGGTAGGTAAAGAGTTCATGAACAAATATATATTCACATGGGAAGATCTTGAAAGAATCAACAACTGGGATCAACTCTTCTTAAGGAGCTTCTGCATGTCAGAAGAAATTGTCAACAGAGTGAAAAGACAACCCACAAACCTTGAAAAAATCCTAACTAATAAGCAATCAGACAGAGGACTACTGTCTAGAATAGTTAAAGAAGTAAGATATAACAGGGCCCTCAAATTTAAAGACCCAATTCAGAAATGGGCATCTGAGATGAATACACATTTCTCAGAGGACGAAATTAAAGAAGCAAATAGATATATGAAAAAATGCTCCACATCGCTAGTCATTCATGAAATGCAAATAAAAACAACAATGAGATACCATCTCTCTCCAGAAAGAATGCCTATCATAAATAAACTGACAACATAAATAAATGACAACATTGGAGAGGATGTGGGGAAAAGGGAACACTTCTCCACTGCTGGCAGGAATATAGACCGGTCCAAACATTGTGGAGAGCAGTGTGGGTACTCGTCAAAAGAGTAGGACTGGAAATCCCATTCAAGCTATCTATCCCCCTACTGGGAATTTTCCAAGAGGAACTGAAAACATTATATCATAGAGGTATATGTGTACCTATGTTTATAGCAACACAATTTGTGATAGCAAAATCTTGGACACGACCAAGATGTCCATCACTTGAGGAATGGTTGAAAAAGATGTGGTATTTCTATATAGTGGAGTATTACTCAGCTATAAAGAATGATAAACTTGAAGCATTTATATTGAAGTGGATGCCAATTGAAGATGTACTCTTAAGTGAAATAAACTAGACACACATGTGCAAATATTATATAGTCTCCCTAGTATAAGAAGTCAAAAGAAGAAACAGAAATAGAAATGTATAACAACATCTGAAAAGAATTTAGTCAGATAGGGCAAACTGAATGGCATATGCTGCAGGGTACTAATCATCTTTTCTTCTGGATGGTTAACAACCTATCTTCACAGATCAAAAATTGTAGAAATACAAAGGCCAGAAGGGCAGCCAACATTTGGCTCGAGGCTTTCAAGGTCATTGAAAACTCCCAATGTAGGAGAACCTGTACTGTAACACAATGAAACTCAGTTGTGCCCCAAATTTTCTGATCAAGGAGACTATAGAGCAACAGAGGAAGGTGATTGATGATCTATACTGTGCCTGGTGAGAGTCACATGGAGGGAAAACTTTCTCTCACGCTCTCACAGAGGGTCAAGCATTGGCTGCGACTCATCCACATGAATGATATAGTCATGTGTCATTGATGACACAGTCATGTGTCATGCATGACATATACAAAGGATCTACAGAGTGAGTTACAGGATTACAAGATAAACCCTGAGGAGATGTGGCTGACCTCATCAGGTAGAAAAGCTACATCTTTTGTTATATAGGTCATGCTTTATCTCAGTCTTAACCATCCAGCAGAAAAGTATAAAAATGAGGTATATAACGTGGGGCCATAATAATAAGTTGTGCTATAAATGGCTATAGTTGACAACTTGTTCAGATAGCTCACTACTTTGTGGACTGCTGGACTGTGTTGGATTGTGTCACCGAGTTCAGGCTCCAATAATGGTTTAATGACAATGGAGTGCCCATCTTTGACAGGTCTTAACAAAAAAGGGGGGATACAAAGGAAAAACCATGATATGTTTGTATAAACAGTACAGTTAGGATAAATATTCAGTGCTTCTCCATAATTCTATGAGAGGCAAGATTTTCACTGATCGCGGTTGGACAAGATATTATGTCAGCTTCTAGTACTATGGACAACCACTGGGAAGATAACAAGGTAGAAAGTATTAATTATTTAAACTGTGCTATAATCCAGCTTTAAAATATAAGTATATAGCTACATTCTCTTAATTCATTGATTAAAAACATCTGCTATAATAAGTGTCTGTAAATAGAATATCATGTACGTATATTGTATGATAATAAACCATTACAAAAACAACTTGCAATGTATTAATTATTGAATGTCTTGTTAATTTGATTTGAAACTGTCTCATTGCTATTTGTTCTTCATTTAAAAAAAGTATGGACTTGTCATGCACATAAAGGTACTCTATACTACATGTGTATTTATTCTACTTTGCTCATTTTCATTTTGTTGAGCCCTGTAGCTATTTGAGTTTTTAATCCTTCCGGTGTATTAAAAAGAGGAGAAAGCCTTGAGCAATATCAGGGATAAATACCATAAATGGGAGTTTCAAGAGAGGTAAGAGTTTACAGCAAAACCATAAGCAAGCAATATGCCAAAATCCAAAAGATTGAAGAGGGATTAACAGCTACAAACACTACAAATGTATCATATAACCTAAAGACAATTGTCCTATGTGTGCAACACTGAGGGAGTCACTGCTGATTTTGATGAAAGAATATTCACTGGCACAGAGTCCGAGTCAGATTACAGTGGGTTAAGAGTATACCAGCGCATTGAGAAGTAAAGACAGGATATGAATATTACTTGATACAGAAGCCTGGATGGAAAGGATGGAGGATCCCATTAGGCAATTGTTTACACTCCAGACTTGAAGTATCATCTATTATATAGTCAATGATTGCCAAGTTCTTAGTTTAATCCCAAAACTCATCTGAGTTTTAATTCAATATATTCAATTGTTTGCATAACATAGTGCCCTGATTTTCTTCAGAGACACAACATCCAACTTGTTATGTCCTGCAAATTTTGTCACCTTGTATTTTCCCAATCAGCAAATTCATGGCCAAATTATTTGACTGTATGGCCTAAAAATGTGGATGTCATCTTTTTACTTGCATTTCTGTAATCATCAACTATATTTCAACATCATTATTCTATAAATGTTTTGAATATGTTTATGTCTATTAACTTCCAATGTGACTCTCTAGTCCAAGCAGGAGCATCATCTCTTGCCTGGACTATAGCAAAAGCCAACTAACTGTCTTCTACTATTTTTCTCCTTCTAATCTATTATCTTCCAAAAATATAAATCTTATCATATAACTCCCTGTTTGCAATATTTCAATATATTCTCTTTCTTTTTATTTTACTTAGTACATGTTTGTAATACACAATAATTACATTCATCATAGAAAGTAGGTACATGTACACATAACACATCTGAATTCTTTTTCTTATCCCCTTCTCTTTGTCATTTCATTCACTCCATCTCTTGGGCCCCTCTCCTTTTGCGAGAGATCTATCTCTCTGTTTCCCCAAATCTATTATTTTGCTTTATAGTTTATATATATTTTGAGTTTCTCATATAAGAAAATTTGTGCGATATTTAAGCTTATATATTTGACTCATTTCACCTAATAGTATAGTCATGAGGTGCATCCATTATCCTGCAAATGACTCAAGTTTCTCCTTCTTTGAGGGAAAGTCATATGCTATTGTGTATAAGCACCACATTGTTTATCCATTCATATATTGATGGATATATAGGCCACTTTCAAGATTTAGCTATTATAAGGTATGCTACAGTACTTCAAGGGACAACAGAGCAGGAAAGGCAAAGGAGATAACTAAATATTGGTTGAAACAACAATTCAACATTAAGTAGCAATTGTAAATAAATATGTACTGAACAAATTAGACAAAGCTTCATAAATTAGACAGTACTGGAACATAAAAGATGAGATCAATATCAATGCAATTATAGTGGGAAACCATAATACTCTACTTTCATGAGTAGAACTAGACAAAATATCAGCAAACAAATACCACAGCTGAACAAAACCTTTGAAAAAAATGAATTTAACAGATATCTACCTCGTGTTCCACCAAACTACATATTCTAAACAACACTTAGAACTTTCTCCAAAATTCACAGTATGTTGACCCATAAAGCATAACTAAGTATGTAAGAACTGACATCATTTCACTCATATTATCACATAATAGCACAATGAAACTAAAACTCAGAAAGAAACCACAGAAATTATGCAAATACAGGGAAATTAAATGGCACACTCTTGAATGATCAGTAGACTACACACCAAAAAAAGAGAAAATTGAAGAAATCCTAGAATCAAACAATAATGCCAGTGCAATGCATCACAACAACTGGGACACAATTAAAACAGTCCTGAGGTAAAAGTTTATAGCTGTGAATTCCTACATTGGGAAAACAGAGCTGGCCCAAAAAAGCAACCTAATGATTCAATTAAAAGTCCCAGAAAAAAGACAAAAACAACTGAAGTACCAAACTAGTGCAAGGAAGGAAATCACGATGATCAGAACAGAAATGATTAACATGTGACTAAAAAAAAAAATCAATTAATAGTACAGCTTATTTTTTGAAAGAAAAAACAAAATAGACAAACTTTTAACCACTCTTAACAAAAAGACCCAAATCAGATCAATTACAAACTCCAAAGATGAATTACAAAATGTTGTCAAAATCCAAATTATAAGTACCTACACTGAAAACTTATACTCTAATAAATTATTGAATCCAAGAAGAAATACAGATTCTAATATGCATATAAATCACCAAGAGTAAACCATGAATATATAAAAGCGATGAATAATCGCAGCAATAAAACACCTACTAACTAAGGAAAATCTAAAATCCAAAGGATTTACCATTGAAGTCTACAAAGACTCCAGGAAAGATCTAAAGATGCCAATATTCCTCAAACTCTTTAATGAATTTAAAAGAATCCCAAAGTCAAGTCTAGTACCTAGCATTTCTCTGATTCTAAAATCAGACACGGGCCCAACCAAACAATGAGCATAGATGCACAAATCCTCAACAAGATACCAGCAAGTAGAACACAACAAATCATCAAAAAATATGCATTATTACCAAATAGGCTTCATCTCAGGGATGTAAGTATAGTTCAACACACACAAATTAATTAATGTAACACATCACATAGACAGATCATCTCAATAGAAAGAAAAAAGTCCTTGACAGAACATTCATTCATAACAAAAATCCCTAAATAAAAGATAGAGAAAAACCTTATCTCATTCTGATAAAAGTTATTTATGGGAAAGCTACTGCCAATATAGTATTAAATGATACATCTGAAAGCTTTTCTACTAAATCAGAAACAAGTCGAGAATGTTCATTATCTTTATTCCTAATAGTAATCAGTTAAGAGAAAGATATTAAAAGTGATACATCTAGAAAAAGAAGAAATCAAATTAGCATTATGTGCAGGCAACATGATCCACTTTGTAGAAGACACAAAAATTCTACCATAAGGTTCCTACCATTAATTGATTCAGCAAGAGAGCAAGATATAAAAATTAACACAAAAATTCATTAACACTTTTGTGCATCAATAATAAGCTCACAAATAAAAGAAATTAGGAAAACCATACCATTCAAAATATTCCTAAGAATAACTTAATACTTAAGAATTAGCCTAAACAAGGAAGTGAAACAACTCTGAAATTAAAACTATTGTATTCTGAAGGTCAAAGAGGAAATCAGAAAATGGAAAGGTATCCATGTTCCTTGATAGGCAGAACCATTATTGTCAAAATAGTTGTACTTCAAAACAGATCCACACTTGCAGTGCAATCCCTATTAAAATACCAACAGCATTCATAGGTCAAAAGAAAATTATCCTGTTTCATATGAAAATAAAAGGCAATGAGAATAGCAATCATAGGCAACAAGAGCAAAATAGAAGGTATTGTAATCTTGGATTTTAAGTCATATTACAAAGCTATGATGATAAGAACATTGGATTTTAAGTTATAGTACAAAGCTACAACGATATGGGAATAAAAACAGACATGTAGATCAATGGAAAAGAAAAAAGAGTGAAGGAGCAACTCCAGGTATACGCAATCATCTGAGATTCAGGAGAGGATCAAAAACATGCTGGAGGAAAGATGGACAAGTGGTACAAAGATATGTGGCTTTCCACATGCAGTATCTAGCCCTATCTCTCTCACCATGCAGTATACCAAAATCAAAATGTAGCAACAATCAAAATATTAAAAGAGAAATAATCCACTGGAAGATAAAATAGAAAAAAACTTGGGAGCATAAGCACTGTTTAAGAAATGACATCAAGAATCAACAAATGAAAAAAAAGTATCAATAAATGGGCTCATATAAAATTAAACTGTTTGTTTATTTATTTATTTATTTATTTATTTATTTTCTCTCTTTTGAGACAGGGTCTCACTATGCAGTTCAAGCTGGCCTTGAACTCTCTTTGTAGCCCAAGCTGGTCTCGAACTCTCAACAATCCTTCTATCCAAACATCCCAAGTGCTGGTAGCACACACATGCACCACCACCACACCTGGCTCAAATGAAAAAGCTTCTGTAGAAACAAAGTAATTACTTGAAAACCTAATGAATGGGAAAAATTGCCATCTATCCTTCAGACAGAGGATTAATATCTAGAATAAAGAAATTTAAAAAATTAAATTGCCCCAATAAAGACCCAATCAAAAAAGGGCAATTGAAATAATAGGCACTTTGCAGTAGAATCATAAAAGGCAAATAAATATATAAAAAATATTCAACATCTCTGTTCATTAGAGAAGAATGAGATTAACACTGTGATTCTTATTCCTGAAAGAATGGCTATACAAGGGGCTGGTGAGATGGCTCAGTGGAATAAGTGCTTCCCGGGCAAGCTCAAGGACCTGAGTTTGATCCCTGGTTCTGCCAAAAGAAAAAAAATGTTCTTTTTCCAGGCGTGGTGGTGCAGGCCTGTAATGCCAGTACTCGGGAGGCTGAGGCAGAAGGATTGTTGTGAGTTTGAGACCAGCCTGAGCTACAAAATGAGCTTAAGGCCAGCCTGAACTACATAGTAAGACCCTGTCTCAAAAAGACAAAAAAAAAAAAAAAAAAAAAAAAAAAAAAAAAAAAAAAAAAAAAAAAAAAAAAAAAAAAAAAAAAAAAAAGAATGGCTATACACAAGAAATCAAACATTAACAAATGCTAATGAAGCTATAGGGAGAAAGGACAGAAATGAAAGTAGTATAAGCATTACAGAAATAAGTGTGGAGGTTCCTCAAAAAAACTAGAAATTCCATTAAACCCAGCAATTTTACTTACTGGTTTCTTCTCAAAAGACTTAAAGGCATCAAAGACTACTAGGAATCGAGAGAGGGAAAGAAGAGGCACCAGAAATAGTGCCTTAAAAGCTAGAGACACTTAGGCCTATTATACTAGCTGCACTTATGGCTATTACCCATGATTCCAAGGATCACCTCAGTTTACTCTTCTGTAAATGAGTATCATATCAACTATGGTACAGTTATTGGCAGAAAAAAAACCAATAACAATGTCAATTTAGGCAACTAGCACACTGCCTAGCACCGAATAAACCTTGTAATAGTAATTTCTTACTTCTTTGGATGATGCAAAAGAAAGATTTCTGGAAAGAATACTGCTTTTTATGTCCATCACATGCAATAAGGTTCTCGCTCATCTCCCACCATCCCACTCTCCCTCCCTCCCACTCCTTATTTTTGTTTTAATACAGTATGTTTCAAACTGCTTCTTTTCAGGGCTGGGGATTTAGCTCAGTGACACAGTGCCTGCCTGGCAAGCGTGATGTTCAGAGTTCTGTTGCTGGTACCCAAAAAATAAGCAAACAAACAAATAAATAGATGGTTTTCTCTAATAAAATGTATTAATAATCATCATCTGCCACAACTCATCATTTTACTAGTGAACTATCATGTCATGAACATTTTGAATAATGGCAAAACTGCAATAATTTAAAGGGCACTCTTTTTGAATAACAAAATTTTTCAAAAGCCTTTTATCCAATAATAATTTTCATTTTTATACTTACCATAAATTCTCAGATATTTTGAAAATCTTTTAGCATATTCTCATCTTTGACCAAATCCTTATCACTTTTTAAACATTGAGTGCTATCCAATTTACTGAAACTGCAACCATAACTAACACCCATCTTTATGTAGACAAATTTCATCAACTATGAAAATAAAGGACGTAATGCAAATCACGCATACCTGAGGTAGAATTTCAAGGAACTGGTGATTGTCTTAATGTCCCAGTCATTATTATGAAAATCAACATCTCCAGGGCATTTGGGATCTATTTTAGAAAATAAACAAGAAAAAAAATTAATCTTGAAACAGGTCTTACTTTTCATGCATTTAAAGTACATTAATTAAAAGACAGTTACTCAAACATTCTAGATAATACATTTAATCATTTAATACTGAGCATATAAATCTAATAGTCCTTTATTTTTTATTTTAATAAACAATAATAAAAATGATACATAATTCCAAATGAAAATATAGGAGATAAACTATGCATAATAATTACACATTATCTTAAATGTAGTTGCTCAAATAACAAGACATAGTCAATGAATAATTGATCCAACTGCATAAGCACAAACCATTCTTTTCAATGAACTAAAAGAAATCAGAAGTATAAAGGCCATAGTTATGTGTGTGTGTGTGTGCATGTGCGCACGCACATGCGAACACGCATGCATGTGTGTGTATTGATTTTTCTCTTGCTTTATTTCTTCTTTAACTAAAGCAATTGTTCATTCTTTTGTGTAGTTTCTTATCTACTCAGAGTATCTATTGTAGATTTTAGATCTTCTTTTTCAGTTTTTTACATTAGGGAGAGAAAATGAAGTTTACATGTGAGTTTGATTTATTTCACTTAAGATTATAGCTTCTGCTTGCATCCATCTACTGACAAAAGTTTCAAAGTTCCTTATAGTTGAGTAGTGTTCCATTATTGTTTTTAAAAAACACATTTTCACTATTCATTCCTCAGTTGATGGGCATTTGGCTTGTTTCGAAGATTCAGCTATGACAAACTGTACCACTGTAAACATATTATTGCTCTGGTATGATGTATATAATTCTTCTGGGAAAACACCCAAAAAGTGAACTTCTGAGTCAAATGTGCCTTCTAATTCTAGTTTTTAAGACTATTCCACACTGATTTTCATAGTGGTTGTAACAGACTTCATTCTCATGAACAGTGGAAAAGGGGACCCTTCTCCCAACTGCCACAGCAGGATTTCTTATTGGGTGATTTCTTTTTTTCCCATAATTTTATTGAGAAATAAATAGCAATTAGTCACTTTCAAATCGAATTAGTAGGGCAGTTTCAATAATTAATACATTGGATATTGTATTCTTAGTGGTTATTTGTTGTACAAGATGCAGACATGATATTCTATTTACAAACACTATTAGAACAGATCCCTCTATTCACTGAATTAAGAGAATGTAGCTGTATATCTATCTTAACTATTTTGAATCTACAGACACAAAATGGTCATTCAATTGTATCAACTTTTTTTGTTTAGTTTTGTCATTTAAATATTATAGGTGTGTGAATTCAGCAAAATATGCCAAAATAGTCCAGTAGTCCATAATAATTTTGGGTTTTCCGTATGTCTGGCAATGTCAGTTGTTGACTAGACTCTTTTACAGGCCATTATAATAATATGGCTTTACTTCTTATACTTCTCTGCAGGATGGTTAAGAGCAAGCAAGAGAAAAGCAAGACCAAAAACAAGAATTGTAGCTCTTGTATCTAACTAAGGTCAGACAAATTCCCTCAGGATTCATCCTGAGACCCTGTACCACAGTTTATAGATCCTTTGTGTCAGCCATGTGGATGAGTCACAGCCATTGCTTGACCAATCTGCTCTCTGTGAAAGCTTGAGAAAATGTCTTCATATGAATCTCTTTAGCCACACTCTACATCATTATTCAGTTTCAACTATGGCCCAATAATCTCCTTCATCAGAAAATTTGGGACACAATTGAGTTACACGATGTAATGGTAAAGGTTCTCCTAGGTCCTGAGTCTTCACTGACCTTAAAAGGCTAGGGCCAAAATGTTGGCTGTCCTTGCAGACCTCCTTTTTCTCTAATTTTTGGTCTGTAAACTTAGGTTGTTAACCCTCCAGAAGAGAAGCTTATGGTTGTTACCGTACAACCTAGGCCGGCTGTTCAGATTAACATCACTGTCTCAATATCAAACATCTTAGGATTAACATAGAACAGGTATTTTTCATCAAGTATGGATATGTTAAAATTTAAGTCCCTACAAAATATTACATAAAAAATTTTTTAAACTTAAAATATATTTTAAAAATAGGAATGAACAATTATTACATTTACACATACGTTTAGAAATCTAACCATATATAGCAATGTAGCAGGACAGTCCCACAACACACATTCTCTTATCTGTTGCCTTCATTCATCACCCCCACCATTTTAAAATTTCATTTACCCGAAATACAGCATGGCAGCAAAGGGCATGGCAGGCATGCAAAATTGTAATAGATTACAAATTGCCATCTTCAGTGCAGTTGCTTAGTTCACAGACATCAGCATATACTGTTAGTCAGGGTGAGAATCCTTCCAAATTAACTGCCAGAAAATCTGAAGATTCTCAGGTTCATTGCCTTACCAATCTTGTACATATAACTGTATGGCTTTGCCTCTGTCATGTTTCTTAGCACTTCTCCTTGTGCTCTCTTCATTGTCTAGTCTTCAAGTTCATGCTTTCCTTTTAATTGTGTTATACCTTTCTACTTGTAATTCTTCTTTTGAGTTCTTATACTAGGGAAACTATACAATATTTACACATGTGGGTCTGGTTTATTTCACTTATGAATATATGTTCAAGTGGCATCCACTTAAATATGAAGGCTTCGAGTTTATCATTCTTCAGAGCCGAGTAATGCTCCATTGTATAAAATACCACATCTTTTTCATCCATTCCTCAGGTGGTTGGCATCTTGATTGTTTCCAAGATTTGGCTATCATGAATTGTGCTGATATAAACATAGATACACATATATCAGTATGATATGGTATTTTCAGAACCTCCAGGAAAATTCACAGTAGGGAGACAGCAGGTTTGAATGGGATTTACAGGCCTAGTTTTTTAAGAAGTCTCCACACTGATTTCCATAATGGTTGCACCATTCTACATTCCCACCAGCAGTGGAGAAGGGTTCCTTTTTCCCTACAGCCTCTCCAACATTTGTTGTTGATTTCTTTAGTACAGCCATTCTTTCTGGGGTGAGAAGATAATCTCAGTGTTGTTCTAATTTGCACTTCATGGAAAGCTAGTGATGTAGAACGTTTTTTCATATTTTTATTCGCTTCTTTAATTTCATCCTCTGAGAAGTATGTTCATCTTGGATGCCATTTCTGGATTGGGTTTTTAAATTTTGGGGTCCTAATGACTTTTAGTTCTTTGTAAATTCTACAGAGTAGACCTTTGTCTGAATATACTTATCTGTCAAAGATTTTTTCCCAATTTGTGGGTTGTGTTTTCACATTGTTGGTAATTTCTTTTGATGTGCAAAAACTTCTCAATGAGAGGAGGTCCCAGTCATTAATTCTTTGAATTGTTGTGCGTGCAATTTTATTTTTGTTCATGAACTCTTTTCCTACTCCTATGTCTTCAAGAGTCCCTCCTACTTTCGCTTCTAGGAGATTGAGTGTTTCTGTGTCAATGCTTAGATCTTTGATCCATTTTCACTTTACCTTAGTGCATGGTGAAGATCTGGGTCAAGTTTTACTTTTCAGCATGTAGAGAGCCAGTTTTTACAGCAGCAATTGTTAAAACAGGCTTTCTTTCTTACAGTGAGTATGTTTGGCCTCTTTGTCAAACATCAGGTGGCTGAGTTTGTTCGTAGAGGCTTCAGTGTTTTCTAATCTATTCCACTGATCCTCAGGTCTATTTTGTTGCCAGTACCAGGCTGATTTTATTACAGTAGCCTCATGGTATAATTTCAAATCAGGGATTCTAATGCCTCCTGACTTGTCTTTGTTGCTCAGGATTGCCTTTGCTATTATACATCTTTTATGATAACAAAGAAATTTTAGGAATGATTTTTCTATGTCTGTGAGGTATGTTGGTGGTAGTTTGACAGGGATTTCATTAAATCTGTACAACAATTTTGGGAGCATGGCCATCTTTTGCAATGTTTGTTCTTCCTATATGGGAGCATCTTTCCATTTTCTGAAAGCCTCTACAATCTCTTAAGAGAACTGCAGTTTTCCTTGAAAAGAATTTTGACTTCTTTAGTTACAGTAATTCCAAGGTATTTCCTTTTCCTCTGTGTTGTTGTAATAGGTATTGTTTCTATAATTTCCCTCTCAGTGTGTTTGTCATCTGTGTAGAGGAATGCTATTGACTTTTGGGTATTGACTGTATCTTGTTATGCTACTGAATCTGTGTATTATTTCTAGTAGCTTCTTGGTGGAGTTTTTTGGATCTTCCAAGTAAAGTATCACATCATCTGCAAATAATAATTAAACTTCTTCTTTACCTATTCTTATTCCTTTTATTTCTCTCTCTTGTCTAATGGCTCTAGGTAATGATTCCAGAACTGTATTGAATAGGAAGGGTGATAGAGGACATCCTTGTCTTGTACCAGATGTAAGAGTAAAAGATTTCAGCTTTTCCCATTTAGAATTATATTAGCCGTTGGGTTATCATAGATGGCTTTTATCAAGATAAGGTAGAATCCATCTATTCCAATTTTCTGTAGGACTTTGAACATGAATTTGTATTGGACTATGTCAAACGCCTTTTCTGCATAAAGATGATCATGTAGTTTTTAGTTTTCACTCTACTGATATAGTGTATTACACTTATAAATTCTCAGATATTGAACCATCCTTGCATCCCTGGAATGAATCCTATGTGGTCATGGTGTATGATCTTCTTGATGATTTGCTGTATTCTATTTGCTAGGATTTAATTTAAATTTTTGCCTCTATGTTCATGAGGGAGATTGGCCTGTAGTTCTCTTTATTAGTTGTGCCCTTCCATTGTTTTGGTACCAGTATAACACTTGCCTCCAGGAATGATTTTGGGAGAATTAGTTCCTTTTCAATTTCTTTGAAGAGTTTGAGGTGTATAGGGCATATATCGTCCATAAATTTCTTGTAGAATTCAGCTGTGAATCCATGAGGACCTAGAATTTTTTTGTCAGTACATTTTTTATTACATCTCATATTTCATTGGCTGTTATTGGGCTATTGAGAGTGGTTATATCTTGTTGATTCAATTTGGGTAATTTGTACCTCTCTAGGAATCTGTCCATTTCGTCTGTGTGTTCTATTCTGTGAAAGTAAAGATTCTCAAAGTAGCTATCAATTATCTTTTGAATTTCCACTGGGCCTGTGGTGATTACAACCTTTTCATTCCTTATTGCTTCTATTTGAATTTTTCTTTCTTCTTTTTGATGAGGTTGGCTAGAGGCTTATCAATTTTATTTAACCTTTCAAAGAACCAGATTCTTGATTTGGTAAGTCTTTGAACTGAAAAATATCGAACGCTTCATGAATTTGCATGTCATTTTTGTGCAGAGACCATGCGAATCTTCTCTGTATCATTCCATATTTAGTATATATGCTGCAGAAGCAAGCACTGGGTGATTTCTTGATGATAGGTATTCTTTCTGGGCTAAGATGGACTCTCCATGTTGCTTTAAATTAAATTTGTCAAATGAGCAATGATGTTGAACATTTTTTCATACATTGGTTTGCCATTTCTATTTCTTCACTTAAAATGTCTGCATTCATCTCTGATGGTTATTTTTCCATTGGGTCTTTGAATTTGGGGGCCTGATTATTTTCAATTCTTTATATGTTCTAGATATGTCCTCTGTCTGAGAGTCAACAAATTTTTTTCAACACTGTGGGTTTAATTTCAACTCTGTTGATTGCTTTGATGATCAAAAAAAATCTTAGTATGATCCTGGTAATTAACTTTTTGAAGTAATTGTCATGCAGTTTGGTTTTTGTTCATGAACTCTCTGAATTTGTCATAACTCTCTCATTGAGAAAATCAACTATTCATGTCTTTAATATTTCTACCAATATTCTCTTGCAGTTTATCTAGTGTTTCCATTTTAATATTTAGATCTTTGATCCATTTTTTGTTTAGTTTAGTGCATGGTGATAGACATTAGTTTAACTTTAGTCTTTGGCATATGAAAAGCCTTTTTTGCAGCAGCACTTATTAAAAAGGCTATCTTCTTCCAGTGAATATTTTTTGTGCTTTGTCAAAGATAAGGTGAGACTTAGTAAGTTTCGAGTTTTGTTAAAATCTTGTAATCTCTTCCATGGATTATCTGGATCATACTGGTTTTATCACAGTAGCTTCATAGCATAATTTCAAGCCATGGATTGTGTTTCCTCCTATTATTACTTTTTGCCCAAGATCACCTTTGCCATTCTAGGTCTTTTTTGTTGTTGTTGTTATTGTTCTAAATTAGTTTTACGAATATTTTCTCTAGATCTGTGAAGTATGCTTATGGTATTTTGATTGGGATTGCATTAAATCTGTATAACAATTTTGAGAGTATGGAAATTTTCACAATGTTGGTTCTTCCTATACATCAGCAAGGAATATTTTTCTATTTTTCTGACATAATCTTTATTCTCATTTTGAAAAGTGCTGTAGTTTTCAATATATAAATGTTTTACTTCCCTTATTAGCCTGATTCCTAAGAATTTCATTTTTTGATACTATTGTAAAGGGTGTGTTTTCCCTAATTTCTCTTTCAGTGAGTTTATTGTTTGTATACAGGAATGCCATTGATCTTTGAGTGTCAACTTTGTATCCAACAATGCTATAGAATGTTTATCAATTCTAGAAGGATTTTTTGTTACTTTTGGGGGTCTTGAATGTATAGTATCATATCTTCTGTGACTAATCATAGTTTAACATTTTTCATATTCTCTCTCTCTCTCTCTCTCTCTCTCTCTCTCTCTCTCTCTCTCTCTCTCTCTCTCTCTCTCTCTCTCTCTCAATTGCTCTGGCTAATGTTTCCAGAACTACAAGTGGTGATAGTGGAAATCCTTGTCTTGCTCCTGATTTTAGAGTGAAATATTTAAGTTCTGTTCAGTTTAGTATAATGTTGGCTGTTCGTTTGTCACAGATTGCTTTTATTACATGGAGGAAAACACCATCTATTCTGTATGTTTTAGGGATTCTAGCATGAACAAGTGTTGGACTTTATCTAAAGCTTTTTGTTTACCTGTTGAAAGAATTGTGTGATTTTGTGTTTGGCTCTGTTGATACGGTGTATTGTATTCATAGATTAATTTGCATTTTTGGGATGAATCCAACTTGGTTATGGTGTACAATCTTCTTGATCATTTGCTCTTTGCCAGTATTTTATTGAGGATTTTAGCATCTGTATTCATTAGCAAGATTGCCCTATGGTACACTTTTTTTTTACTGGGTCTTTGGTTTTGCTACATTGTCTGCAGATATGAGATAGGGAGAATTGTCTCCCTTTCAATTTCATTACAGAATTTCAGGAATATTGGAATGAAATCTTTCCTCATTTTCTTCTAGAATTCAACCATGAGTTCATCAGGCCTTGGGCTTTAATTCACTACCTTTTAATTACATTTTCAATTTGAGTAACAGATACTGAGTTACTCAAAATATCTCGATTCAGCTTTCATAATTCATGTATATCTGGAAATCTGTCCATTTCTACTGGGTTTTCTAACTTAGGCAAGTAAAGATTTTCAAAGTAGGTGTTGATAATCTTCTACACTTGCACAGGGTCCATAGTGATTTCACCTTTTTCATTCCATCTCGCATACATTTGAGATTTTTCTTTTTTTTTTTTATAAATTTGGCTAGATTTTTATGTATTTTATTCCCTTGAAGAACCAACTCATCAACTCATTAATTCTTGGTATTGTTTTGGGTCTCATTTGTGTTAGTTTGTGCTCTAATCTTTACAATACCCTCTCTTGTATGGGCTTTGGTCTTAACTTGCTCGTTTTTATTCTTAAATCTGGAGGTGTAGCATTAGGTTATTTATTTGTGTTTTTATTGTTTTCCAATTGTGAGGATTCACCACAATAAATTTCCCTCAAGAATGCTTTCATCATGTCCGACAGGTTTTGCTAAGTTTTATTTCTTCATTTTCATTTGATTGTTTGATATTAATTTCTTCTTCAATTTCATCTGTGATCCACTGGTTGTTCAGGACAGTGTTATTTAATTTCTATGTCTTTACACTGTGTTTGCAGTTTCTTTTGCCATTAATTTCAAATTTTATTGGTCAAATAATATGCATGGGATAATTTCTGTTTTCTTACATTTACTTAAGCATGCTCTATGGACTAGTATATAGTCTATTTTAGAGAACGACCAGTGTGCAGCTGAGAAGAATTTTTTTTCAGAACCAGGGATTGAAATCAGGCCCTTGTGCTTGATAGGGAAGCACTTATTCTACTGAGCCATCTCCCTGGACCCTAAGAATGTGTATTCTCATGTTGTTGGGTTGAACATTCTGTTAATATCCACTCAATCCATTTGTTCACAGCTTTGATTCAGTTCTATTATTTCTTTGATGTCCTTTTTGTCTAGTTGATCTCTCTGTGACAATAGCATATTAAGATCTCAGGTTACAATTGTGTTATTGCTTTTTTGATTTTTCACATCTATTATTATTAGTCTTATGTAGATCAGTGCCCCCATGTTAGGTGCATATACATTTATGAATGCTATCTCTTCTTGAATTTTTCCCTTAATAACTATGTGTTGAACTTCTTTATGACTTTTGATCATTTTTGACTTAACATTCACATTGTCTGCAAATAAAATAGAATAGCTACCCCTGCCATTTTCTGGTTTGCCCTTGCATGGACTATTGCTTTCCCTACTTTAAATTTTATTTTATGAATTTGAATTAAATGTTTCTTGTATATGGTGTATTGTTGGATCTTGTTTCTTGATTCATTTAGCCTGTTTCTTTTGCTTACTGAATAAAGGCCATTTACACTGACAGTTATAACTAATGTGTGATGGCTTGTCTTTGTTATGGAATTTTTCTGTTGTTGGCTCACTATTTTTCTACTATGTTCAACTCTATGACCTGCTTGATGGTTTCTTTCTGTTATTGCTCTTAAAATTGTGGTCATTTCTATCTTCATCTATTTTAACTTTCAGTACTAATTGTAGTGTTGGTTTGGTGGTCAGGGATTTCTTTAGTTGTTCTTTGTCATAGAAGTATCTTACCTGTCCATCAATTTTGAAAGATAGTTTTGAAGGGCACATCAATCTGGGTTGGAAGTTGTTTCTTTAAGGATTTGAAATACTTCACGCTCATCTTGACTTGAGGGTTTATGTTGAGCAGTCTGCTGATTCTTAAGGGCTTTCCATTATGGTTGATTTGGGGTTTTTTCTCTAACAGCTTTTAATATTGTTTTTCTGCTGAATTTCTGTGATTGTGATTATTGTATATCTGTGTGCAGATTTGTGTTGATTATTCTTAATGGGAGTTCTATATACATCACTTAACTATGTCGAATTCTTTTTCAATGCTTGGGAAATTTTCTATTACTTCTGCAAATATGTTTTTTACATCATTTGTGTTTACTCCTGCTTTTGCACTGACATCTATTATCATTATTGTTATTAGTATTATTTTTCTTAGTATGGTCTTGCAGCTCTTAAATTATTTCATGATCTTATTTACAAGAGATCTTTCATGATCCTGTTTTCCACATCCGAATATCTTTAGTTTCTTTCAAGTAGTTTTGTCAGCTTTCAATATAATTTTTAATTTCCCAGGTATCTGTTTTAATTTGTTTCACATATTCTATTATTTCCTATATTGATCATTTCCTACTTTCATTCTTTTTCTACGGTCAACTATTTTTATCTGTCTCTATTATAGATTTGTTGAAATTCCTTTTTTCCTGAGAAATTATTTCTGGTTTGATCCTCCATAGCCTCATAAATTTGTTTCCTTACTTTACTTACTATCATTTCAGAAATTTTTTATCTTCCAACTTGTTCTATGTTTATACCAGCTGGACTTGTCTGGGTTGTATGGAAGTCTGAAATTGCATTTTGCTTTTTTGTTTTGGCACTTTCTCTTTCAACAATTTATTTGGCTTTTCTTAACCATTTTACTTAAAACAATATAAAGTAAGGTATGGATACTCAATAATTTCAAAGTATATTATATCTACATATAAAAATACAACAGTGAAATTCAATTCTGTATAGTTAATGTACACTAAAATAGTAAGAACAGTAAAACATGGAACCAACAGGAAAAAACATGAGTTCACAAAATGCTCACCTGACAAACAAAAGCAAATACATAAATTTTCAATATACTTGTAAGAAGGGAGACAAACACCAAATCCCAACAAGCTATCACTAATATTCTTTCCTCAAGACCTGGAAAGGAGCAAGGACAATACTTAACCAAGTGAATTAATGGCAAAAAAGGGGCTAATGGCCTTAGACCAATCTAAAATCATCATCAGAAAAAAGAGGTCCCAGAAAATATGAAAATATTGAGAAAACAGAGTATATCACACTAATTTATGAAGGGCTTTTTATGCAATCTTCAAAACAGTCTTTCAAAGATGCTGCTTCTAGCAAGGAAGGCAAAAAGTAGGGAAGAGATCCTTTGAAGTTGGGAGGTTGAAGGATCTGAAGCAAAAGAGAAAAATTTAAGGGTAATCAAAGACCTCACAAGCAAATGGAATTATTATTGGGCAAAGTAGATTTCAAGATAAAACACATTAAATGAAACAAAGAGCACATGTTAATGCTTAAAAGCTACAGTCAAAATGAAGATACAAAATTTATGAATATCTATGCATCAAATAATATATTAAACACATTTTATAAAGCAGAAATATTAAGACCCACCCTATAAATCCAGTAATAACATACTTTATAAATTTTAGTATACAACAGATCAAGTAAACAAGCAGTAAGGTACAAAAGACTTAAATAATATAATAGGTGAAGTCTGGTTTCCCAATACATATCAAATTTTATTCCCTAACAATAAAATAGCATATTCAGTTGACATGGAAATGATGCAAAGACAACATATAGACTCAATCTTCAGTGTTGTGTGTAGGGCTTGGTGAGCTCATTACCTCTGAGATTCCCAACAGTGTAACACATGGATGAACAACTGATTGCAACACATATGATATCCTAGCTATAGCAGAACAATTAGTAATAAGTACAATTTAGAAACTGACCAACTGAGGTAACTATTTTATACTTTAGACCATAGAAGCAGGATCTATAGTTATATAACAGAACCAATCATAAATTGGGCATTTGCATACAAAGTGTTTCCCCTTCTTACAGTGAATTTAGCTGGCTTTATCCAAACAAGATGACTGCCATGTCCCAGGTGCTTCCACTACTCGCTACCTGACACAGTGTAGGAGAGTATGTGCCAGGCACCAGGGGTCCTCCACACAGAGGCTGCCTGGATGGTGTTTCTCGCCTCCCACAAGGCTCACTGAGATTACTAATGCTTACTGTTGCTCCAGTTATTGGGGTGGGAGGGGTTGAGAAAAGTTTCTCCCCTCTCAAGCTACTCACTAAAGCTCCAGAGGCTCACTGAGGCTCAGGATCTGTCCCATGACGCTATTGTACCTTTTAAGTGTCCTTTTTTCTGTCTTATTTTTATCCTCTATGTAATTTGCTTTTATCTCCCTCATTGCTTTGATCTTCTATTTCACAATAGCTTTTTCTTTTACTTTTACCTTGTTTCATATATATCTATATGAAACAGACCTCTGTGCCATTTGTCTCTATTCCTTGCTATATCAGAGCTTACAGTTTCAAAGTACTCCCATGCCTTACCTATTCCAAAATCCTTTATCTGTAATAGTATAACAATAAAGCTGCATTAATCTTTTGATAGGTAGTTGACTCTAAAATTACCACAATTTTTCTCTATCATAAGAGGATATATAGCTGTCATACATATTAGCTATAAATCAATACCTGGTATGTCTTTATGTTTACAACACAATTCTGAATTACTTCCCTAGTAATAAAGGCATCACATAATTGGTTCTTATATGTCAACATCTAATTTGCCTTGGACGATATAGCTGATTTACTCAATATGAACAGGTTTGCATAATTGTTTCTATTTTTCTGTAAGCCAATATTCAGATGATCATCATGACATTAACAATACTAGAGTACATTTTGAGAGAATTTTATTGTTTGGATAGCTAAACTACGTACTTACCTCATAAACTGACTGTGTTTGTCATATCCTAGTGCTATAGCAAAGGTTTATAGTTAGCCACAACTTAAGTACATTACTGAAAAGCAACTACAGTGATCTCTATACTAGTAACAAAGTCTTTCACTATAAACACCCATAAACTTCAGCACAAACTGCCGTGTACATGCACACATACACACACGCACACGCACACATACACAAAAAAATAATGCACAAAACAACAGGAACTTGAGAAAAAAGGTAACAAAATGCCTCCGAAAACTCCCACCTCGCCTGATGCCAATCTAGTTGGCAGCAAGGGAAAGAAAGACAAAAGCCTCACACCTGAAATATTCAAAAGAATAACAGGGTGGTGAGAAAAGAAATAAGACAGGCATTCAGTGCAACCACAAAACATATAACTAAACAGGTAATGAAAGTCATGACCAAAATTATGCAAGAGCTTTCAGATACTAATAAAAAGTTAAATGCTTATATGTCATGTACAAACTTTCCTTCAAAACAGAAAAGTAAAGCATTTGCAAGATAAGGAATATTTCCAGAAATTCAACACCACCAAACAAAACAAAACAAAACACAACACAACATGACAAAACATGAATGATCAGTTTACCAAAAAATCAGAGTCCATCAAAAGGTTTGAATTAGAAATATAGGAAATGAAAAATGATATTGAATGTACGGGCAGCAGAAGAAACCAGTGTGAGGACTGAATTCCACAACTAGATATGAAAAACAACCTTAACACTGACTACTTATGGACACGTTAAAACAATAAACTAAGCCGGGTGTAGTAGCCCATGCCTATAATCCCAGCACTCGGGAGCCTGAGGCAGGAGGATTGTGAGTTCAAGACCAGCCTGAGCTACAAAGTGAGCTTATGGCCAGCCTGAACTGCATACTGAGACCCTATCTCAAAAAGACTAAATAAATAAATAAACAAACTATGAAAAATGGGTCCAATAACTTCTAAATGACACAAAGAAGAGTAATCTAAGAATAGTTGGAATAAGTCCAAAATCAGAAGACAATACAAAAAATATAAAAGTCTGTTCACAGAAATAATGACAGAAAATTTCCCATATAGAGAGAAGGGAAAACACATAAGTGAGGCATATAGAAAGACAATTAAGGGGCCAGCAAAACAGCTCAGTGGACTAAAACGCCTGCTTAAGGGAAACTTAGGTAAGTTCAGGGACCATGGTTCCATCCCCACACCACATGCTGTATCACCCCACCTCTAGAGAAGGCTGAGCCAGCCAGAGTCCAGGGGTATAGTGCACAACTATAATCCCAGGCCTGGGGAGGTTGAAAGCAGAACCACCACTAGTCTGACCTGTGTAGGAAAGCCTGCAACAACCAAATACATTTTAGAAAGAAAGAGAAGAAAAAAGAAATACGATTAGCAAGACCAAAATAAACCTCTCCAGGCCACATTATACTCAAAGTACCAAACGCTAACTACAGGAACAAATTCTTAAAAGCTGTTCAGGAAGACAACAAATCACATATGAATATAAATCCATTAGAATTATAGAAGAATTCTCTACATAAACTTTTAAGGCAAGGAGAGCTTGGAACAAAGTGTTTCATGCACTCAAAGATAACAAATTACAACTCTGACCTATGAGTCCTTAAAATTTGATGAAAAAATAATTTATTTCCAAAACAAAGAACATCTCAGAAAATTAAGTACCTCCAGCAGAGCATTTAAGAAATTCTCAAGGGTACTCTAGAAAGAGGAAATGGAATGAAAAAAATGCCACTAAGTCAAAGAGAACGAATACATTTGGTTATTAAAAGGGAAAAAATAAGAAAATACAAATCTGTCTAGGTAACTCTCCATAGGCACACTATACATTGTTGATCACTGTCCTCTGTAGCTTCATAATCTCCTTGAACAGAAAATTAGAGACACCACTAAGTTACAGGATGTTGCAGTACAGGTTTTCTTATGTCCTGAGTCCTCATTGACCTTGTAGGTCCAGGGCCGCAATACTGCTTATCCTTGTAGCTCTTCTTTTTCTGTAATTTTTGGTCTGCATACTTAAGTTATTAAACATCTAGAAGAGAAGCTTAATGATATTATTACCATATAATAAAGACAATTGAGCTTAACATCACTATCTGTCTGAATATCAAGTGCCTTAGAAATAACATGGAACAGGTATTTCTCAACAATCATTGATATTATGAACTTTAAATCCCCATAGAATGTGAAAAAAACAAGTACACATTTTACACAGAAATTCAGAAATCTATCCATATATAAACATTCTCTCAGGCTTTCACAGAGAGCAAATTGGTGAAGCAATGGCCATGACTTATCCACATAGCTAACACTATCAAAAGATCTACAAACTGCTGTACATGGTTTCAGGGTAAATCCTGAGGGAATTTGACTGACCTTCTCAGATACAAAAGTTACATTTTAAGTTATATAGGTCTTGCTTTAACTTGTTCTGAACAATACAGCAGAAAAGTATAACCATGAGGTATAAAAAGTAAAGCCATATTAATATACTGAGCTGTAAAAGGCTCAAGTCAAAAACTTCTGACATTGCCAGTTCTGCTGATAATCCAATACTATTCTGGACTACTGGAATATATTGAAATATTTTGCTAAATTCACGCACCGAAAATATTTAAATGACAATGGTATACCCTTCTCTGACAAAACTAAACAAAAAAGGAATACAAATGAAGGACCATTTTGTATCTGTATGTTCAAAATAGGATAGAGATACAGCTACTTTCTCTTAATTCAATTAATAGAAAGATTTGTTCTAATAGTGTTTGTGGACAGGATATCATGTCTGCATCCTGTACTCTGTATAACCACTAAGAATGCAACAATATGCAACATATTAATTATTGAAACTGTCCTACTAACCTGTTTTGAAACTGTCTAATTGCTATTTCTTTCTCATTAAAATAAAAAATAAACATCAGGAAAGTATGCAATAATAGGAATAATACCTCTCAGGAGTAGCTATAAGTCTGAATGGTCTCAATTCCCCACCCGAAAGACACAGATTGGCAAGATCTGCAGCACATCCAATAATATGCAACATACAAGAGAAACACTTAATTCAAAAACAAACAGATTATAAATCAAAATATCTAAAACTATATGTCATGCAATAAAAATTTGGAGGAAAAAACAGGAATAATTATCCTAATTTCACAGAAAGTGGATTTCAACCCAAAACCAACTAGAACAGACAAGGAAGGATACTATGCATTGCTTAACACAGTCAAAATGGGCCTCTAATTAATTTGTCTCACTTTCAGGAAGCTCTGATTTTATTTTCATCATGTGATATTCAATAGCTAGCTAACCACTAGTGGTTCAATCCAACAGATAGGATAGTCGTGAATGTACTAACACGGGGATTAAAACCAGCAGGTACATGCAAAGGGAATAATTCAACAGGAAGATATGAAATAACATAATACATAGCTCCATAAAGAAACCCTAAGCTACATGAAAAATCAGATAAATAGCAATAAAAATAATAGCTGATCTCAATACACACTGTCACAGATATACCAACTAAACAACAACAAAAAAATCAACAAAGAAATGTTAAAATTGAACCAAACCTTCAAATTCATGGACTTAATAGATAGCTACAATGTAAGCCACTGAAAAGCAGTAGAATAACATTCTTCTCAACAACATATGACATTTTCTGGAAAACAGACCACATACTAATTCGTAAAGCATGTCTAAATAAATGCAAAATAATCAAAATTATCACGCATATTATCTGACCATAGTACAATGAAACTAAAAATCAGTGATAATATAAATTATACAAACATACAGAAATCAATAATACCTTATTGAATAATCAATGCATTACAAATAAACTAAAAAAGAACTTAAACAGCTCATACAATGAAAGGATAATGCCAGTAAAACATATTGTAACCTATTGAGACTGAAAGAAAACAGTCCCAAGAAGGAAACTGACAGCGCTGAGTTTCCCCATCAGAAAAAGAGTGATGAAATGAATCAGCTAATGATATATCTCATTATCTTACAAAAACAAGAAGTATAAACACAAGGCTAACAGTAGAAAGGAAATTATAAAAAATAACAAAAGAAACGAATCAAATCGAGTCTAAAAAATCAATACAAATAATCAAGAAATTGATGAGTTGGTTTCTCTTGAAAGAATAAACAAAATTGACAGATCATTAGCCAATTTTGCCAACATAAGGAAAGAAAACAACCAAGTCTATTCAATTAGAAGAAATAAAAGAGCAAAATCACAATGAATCCTACTCAAATCAAGAAGCTCATAGGGAACTACATTGAGAAGCTACATTCTAATAGAATGAACACTGAAAAAGAAATGAATAAATTCCTAGATACATATGAACTACCAAAACTGAACAAAGAAGATATATAAATCCTGAATAATCTAGTATCATTCGAAGTGAAAAATAATAAAAATAAAATTACCAACTAACAAAATCACAGATATTGCTTGATTTATTACCAAAATCTATAACTCTAGAGATTTGATGATAACACTCTACAAACTCTTTAATGAAATGGAACAGGAGGCAGTACTAACAAACTTCCAGATTCCTGGAAGTGACTGAAACCCTGATTGCAAAAGCAGAGAAAACTCAACCAAAAAAAGCCAATCTTCTTAACAACACAGATGCAAAAATCTTTAATAACATGTTGGCAAAAAGAATGCAATGAATCATCAAAAAGACCATACAAGATAACTAAGTAGAATTCATTCCAGAGATGCATAGATGGCTCTACATACGCAAATGAATAAATACACGATAAAAACAGCACGAAGAACAAAAATCACATGATCATCTCAATAAAAATAGCAAAAGCATTCGACAAAATCCAACATGCTTTCATGATAAAAACTCTGAAGAAAACAGTTATACAAGGTTTGCTTTTCTCAAACTGGTAAAGGCAATCTGTGACAAACCCATGGTCAACATCATATTAAATGGAGAGTAACTGAAAGCTTTCCTCTTATTTATTTATTTTTTATGTATTTTACTACAAGGTGTTTAGGGTCTGATTATGTAGATAGGACTCATAGTGATCCTCCTGTTTTCAGCCTCACAAGCATTGGGATTACAGGTGCATGCCTCAACGCCCAGTCTCAATCACCGTCTCAGCACATCTGAGGGGATGGGCCAGCACAGCATGCCAGGGTTCGAACCCTGGTCCCTATGCCTGGCTAAGCAGGCACTTTAATCTGCTGAGCTATCTGGCCATCTTAAAGATTTCCTTTTAAGATCAGGAACAAGATAATAATGATCACTATCACTGCTTTTGGTGAATATAGTTCTTGAAACATTGGGCAAACGAAACGGACAAAAGAAAGAAATAAAAGGGATATGGATAGGAAAGAAAAAGCTTTATTTTCAGTCCATATGATTCTCCACATAGACCATAACAACTGCACCAAAATACTAGAATTAATAACCATATTCAGTAGCATAGGAGGATACAAAGTCAACAGTCAAAATCCGAATTTCTGTACACAAAAAACTCACTCACAGAGAGATGAATTAGGGAAACTGACAAGACAACATCAAGAAAAATGAAATATTTAGGAATCAACATAACCAAGGAAGACTGTGCATGGTGGCACACACCTTTAATCCCAGCACTTGGGAGACTGAAAACAGGAGGATCACTACAAGTCTGATCTTTGCAGTGAGACCCTGTAGACTGTGTAGATCCTGTCCTGAAATACAAAAAAAAAAAAAAATCATAACTAAAGAATTAAAAGACCTCTACAGTGAAAACTGCAGGGTGATGGACATAGCACAGCAAGTACAAGATTATGAGTTCAATTCCTGTATAAGTAAACAAATAAATAAAAATAAAACTACAGCACTCTGAAAAAAAGACTGAAGACTTCAGAAGATTGAAAGATATAACCTGTTCCTCAATAGGGAGACACATTAGATTCAAAATAAGCAAAACTAGACTCCGCCATCCTCCTCGATCCCGCCGACTCTGCACAGGCCAGAGACCAGCCAGAGAAAGCTCAGCAACTCTGCCATCCTCCTCCATCCGGCGCACACCCGCCCAGCCCGAGAGACCTCCTCCCGAGACAGCGAGACCCACACCACCAGCCTACTCCATCCTGCGCACGGCGCCCAGCCAGACACCGGCCTGAGACAGCGGCTGACTCCAGCAGCCTCCTGGATCCCACCCCAAGCTCTCCCAGCTAGTGGGAATTTGCACGACTCACCAGGCTTCCCAGATCAGTGAGAGTGTGGTGAGTCTGAGAGAGAGACTTTGGCTTCTTCCCACATGTGCTACCCGGATACCTGCCCCCAAGCCCTCCAAGCCAGTGACTGGCCTGAAACTTCAACCAACTCACCAACACCTGTCCGGATCCCCTACCCTAAAGCCCACTGAACGAGTGGGAATTTCCCTGATTCTCTGGGCATCAAAGTTCAGTGAGTGTAGAACTTCATGCCCACCATGATTAGGGACATTTCCCTGGGATTCCCTGTCCCCCACGCCCTGTGGCCCAGTGAGAGCTCCAGGCACACTGTGATAGAGAAACATTTCCAGTCATTACTGGTCCCACCCCACAGCCCCAGAAACAGTGCAGGTCGGCCTGGAGTGAAAACTCCAAGCCTGTCACACCGGAGGGACATTTCTCAGCAATCCTCAGTCCCAGGCCACAGACCGAAACCCAGCACAGCCTGGCTTGTGAGTGAGGGCTCCACGCCAGCTGCACCAGAGGGACCTTTCCAAGCCTTCTCGTGTTACGGTCTGTAGACCCACACCTAGCACAGGCTGGCCGATGCAGTACAGCCTACTCAGTGAATAAGATCATCCACTATCCTTTTGTGAGCCCAGAAGACCCACCACAGCCCAGGCCCAGCCCCACTGCTGACAGAGGAGGGCTGACCCCAGGAACCAACAGAGGGGAACCAAGGACCTGCAACAAAAAAGGAACTGAACACAACAGCTAGTTCCAGGACAGGTATAACTGGAAAATCTAAAACTTAATCGAATGGCACCCAAATATCATAACAAGCTAACATAATAGTTGCAAGAAAGCTCTACACCAAAGGTCAAAGATGCTATACAAAATGACAAACAGAAGGGGAACCATGCAATCCCAGACTTCAAGTCCACTAGGAAGGGCAGAGGACACTAGCTCAGCTGCAATGAATGAACTAACAGATACAGCAGCAAAGGAACAACAGCAGAAAACTATAGAGGAAAGAAAATGAGAAGTAATTCCCCAAATTAAAAAAAGAAATATGTGAATACGTAGTACCAAAAATAAAGAATGAATTCCAGAAACATTGGGTGCAAAAACTATGCTCACCAAGAACAAGTGCAGAGAGCACTATTGCAGATGATATACATGAATTAACAGGATCGGAGGCAAAAAAAAAAAAAAAAAAAAAACAGTAGAAAGATCATTAGGAACTCAAAGCAGAAATAAGCTCAGAAATCAAAAAAGAACAGGCCAGAGACCAGCCAGAAGTCATAGCATGTGAAATACAGAAACAAGTCCAGAAATATAGACAGGAAACCGAACTTGGAAGAAACACTGCAGAAAAAGAATTAATAACTACCTCTAAAGAAGACATGGATAAAAAAATGAGAAGATCAGAAATATGATAGATTCCTTGAAAGAGCAATACAGAAAAGAAATAGAACACATGAAACACAGTCAAAGAGATATAGAAGAACTAAAAATACCAATCATAAGTCTACAAAACCATCTGAGTGAAAGCGAAGACAGAGCTTCAGATCTTGAAGATGCCGGAGCAGCTAGTGAAAAGGTGAGAAAGGATATCTGAAAAACAATGAGAATGCAGGAAAAAATAATCCATCACCTGCAAGATGATGCCAGGATAAACAATGTGAGAATACTTGGCATTAACGAAAATGAAGTAGTCAATACAAATGACATAAAAAGAATTTGAGGAGAAATAATTGCAGAAAACTTCCCAAATATGAGGAAACAATCCACCATTTAGATCACCGAAGTATACAGAACACCAAACAACCTCATCCCAAGTAGAAACACACTGAGACATGTAATAGTTAAGATCCCAAAAATCCAACACAAAAATAATATACTGAAAGCTGCGAGACAGAAGAAGGAGCTCACAATCAAAGGAAAACCCATCAGAATTACAGCCGACTTCTCTACACAAACAATGAAGGCAAGGAGAGCATGGAGCAGAGTTCTTCAAGTCCTACACGAAAACAAATTCCAGCCCAGACTATTATACCCTGCAAAACTCTCTTTGAAGTTTGATGGAGAAGTGAAATACTTCCACGACAAGGAAGAAATAAGGAATTTCATGATGACAAAGCCAGCCCTTCACGAGCTACTGAAAGATGTTTGAGAGAGAGAACATAATGACCAGAACTCCATGAATGAGAATGGAAGGAACCCACTAAATAGGACAGATAATTAAACACAGGTTACAAAGGAATAAAGAACACCAGGTAAATATTATGACAAACATAAGTCAGCACATTTCAATCATAGCCATAAATGTATACGGACTTAATTCTCCATTGAGAGAAACAGACTGGCACAGTGGATTAGGAAACAAAATCCAACAGTATGCTTTATACGAGAAACACACTTAACTCAAAACGACATTCATAGGCTCAAAGTCAAAGGATGGAACACAATACTACATGCCCCAGCACCTCAGAAAAAAGCAGGAGTAGGAATTCTGTTCTCAGACAGTCTCAACTTCAAAGCAAGAATGATCAAACAACACAAAGAAGGCCACTATATATTGGTCAGGGGAAAAATTCAAGAGCAAGAAGTAACATTCATAAATATTTATGCAACGAACACAGGAGCACCCAACTATGTAAGACAAATCTTAAGGGACATGAAAAACTTAATGTCTAAGAAAACAATCTTAACAGGAGATCTTAACACACCCTTATCTCAAAAAGATAGGTCAACCAGCCAAAAAATTAGCAAGGAAGTAGAACTGAACCAGAGCTTGGAATAAGTGGACCTGGTGGACATATACAGATTGTTCCACCCAACCACAGCTGAATACATTTTTTTCAACTGCGCACGGTTCATTTTCCAAAATAGACCACACACTACTCCAGAGGTCATGCCTAAATATATGCAAGAAAATAGAAATGATCCCTTGCATACAGTCTGACCACAATGCAATGAAATTGGAAATAAATGACAAAAGAAACCAAAAAACCCCACTAAATTCATGGAAACTAAACACCCTACTCAGCAATCAATGGGTTGCAGAAGAAATTCAACAATATCTACAATTCAATGAAAACTCAAGTACAACTTACCGGAATTTATGGGATGCAATGAAAGCAGTTCTTAGAGGAAAAATAATAGCTATGAACTCACACATTAGGAAAACAGAAAGGGAACAATTTATCACCCTAATGTTGCACCTCCAACAACAAGAAAAAGAAGAGCAAACAAAATCCAGAGCACAAAGATGAGAAGAAATCATAAAGATTAGAGGAGAAATTAATTCAATTGAGATAAAAAAAAAACAGTTCAAAGAATCCACAAAACAAAAAGTTGGTTCTTTGAAAAACTAAATAAAGTTGATAAGCCTCTTGCCAACCTCATCAAAAAGAGGCAAAAGAAAATTCAAGTACAAGCGATAAGGAATGAAAAGGGTGAAATCAACACAGACCCAGTGGAAATTCAGAAGATTATCAATAGTTACTTCAAGAATCTTTACGCTCACAGAAGACACGGAAGAAATGGACAGATTCCTTGAAAGGTACAAATCACCAAATCTGAATCAAGAAGATATAACAACTCTCAATAAGCCGATAACAGCCAACGAAATATAAAATGTACTAAAAAGCCTACCGACAAAGAAAAGCCCAGGGCCTGATGGATTCACAGCTGAATTCTACAAGAAATTTATAGAAGATATAATCCCCACACTCCACAAACTCTTCAATGAAGTTGAAAAGGAAACAGTACTCCCAAAATCACTTCTGGAGGCAAGTATAATACTGATTCCAAAACTAGGGAAAGACACAACCAAAAAGGAGAACTACAGTCCAATCTCCCTCATGAACATAGATGCAAAAATACTCAACAAAGCCCTGGCAAATAGAATACAGCAAATCATCAAGAAGATCATACACCATGACCAGGTAGGATTCATCGCAGGCATGCAAGGGTGGTTCAATATTCGAAAATCTATAAACATAATACACTATATTAATAGACTGAAATCTAAAAACCATATCATCATGTCAATTGATGCAGAGAAAGCCTTTGACAAAGTCCAACACTCATTCATGTTCAAGGTCCTACAGAAAATTGGAATAGATGAACTCTATCTTCACTTGATAAAAGCCATCTATGACAACCCAAAAGCTCATATAATCCTAAATGGGGAAAACCTGAAATCTTTTACTCTTAAATCAAGTACAAGACAAAGATGTCCTCTATCACCCCTCCTATCCAATATAGTATTGGAATCCATAGCAACAGCCATTAGAAAAGAGGTAGAAATAAAGGGAATAAGAATAGGTAAAGAAGAAGGTAAATTATCACTATTTGCAGATGAAATGATACTTTACTTGGAAGACCCCAAAAATTCCACCAAGAAACTACTACAATTGATAGGGAAATTCAGTAGCATAGCAGGATACAAAATCAATACTCAACAGTCAATAGCATTCCTCTACACAGATAACAAGCACACTGAAAGGGAAACAATAGAAACAATACCTTTTACAATAGCTCTGCGGAAAATGAAATACGTTGGGATTCACTTAACCAAGGAAGTCAAAGATCTTTTCACGGAAAATTACAACACCCTAAAAAGAGATTATAGAGGATTTCAGAAAATGGAAAGATGTTCCATGCTCCTGGATAGGAAGAACGAACATCGTGAAGATGGCCATACTCCCAAAATTACTGTACAGATTTAATGCAATCCCTATCAAACTGCCACCAACATACCTCCCAGATATAGAGAAATCAATCCTAAAATTTATTTGGAACCACAAACGACCTAGAATAGCAAAGGCAATCTTGGCCAATCAAGACAAGGCAGGAGGCATCAAAATTCCTGATTTGAAATTATACTACAAAGCCACTGTGATAAAATCAACATGGTATTGGCAACAAAATAGACCTGAGGATCAGTGGAATAGATTAGAAGATGCAGAGGCATCTAGAAAAACACTCAGCCATCTTATCTTCGACAAAGGCGCTACACAAGCTCACTGGAAGAAAGATAGCCTCTTTAACAAATGGTGCTGGAAATCATGGCTTTCTACATGCCGAAAACTAAAACTTCACCCGGCTCTATCACCATGCACTAAGTTAAAGTCAAAATGGAATAAAGATCTAAACATTAAAACAGAAACACTCAATCTACTGGAAAAGAAAATAGGAGGAACTCTTGAAGACATAGGGGTAGCTAAAGAGTTCATGAACGAACATATTTTGACATGGAAATCACTTGGAAGAATGGACAACTGGGATCAACTCTTCTTAAGGAGCTTCTGCAAGTCAAAAGAAATTGTCAAGAGAGTGAAAAGACAACCCACAAACCTTGAAAAAATCCTAACTAATAAGCAATCAGACAGAGGACTACTGTCTAGAATATATAAAGAACTAAGATATAACAGGGCTCTCAAATTTAAAGACTCAATTCAGAAATGGGCATCTGAGATGAATACACACTTCGCAGAGGACGAAATTAAAGAAGCAAATAAATATATGAAAAAATGCTCCATATCACTAGCCTTTCATGAAATGCAAATTAAAACAACAGTGAGATACCATCTCACTCCAGAAAGAATGGCTATCATAAGGACAGATGTTGGAGAGGTTGTGGAGAAAAGGGAACACTTCTCCACTGCTGGTGGGAATGTAGACTGGTACAACCATTGTGGAGGTCAGTGTGGAGACTTCTCAAAAGAGTAGGACTAGAAATCCCATTCAAGCCTGCTATCCCCCTACTGGGAATTTTCCGAAAGGATCTGAAAACATTGCATCATAGTGATATATGTGTACCTATGTTTATAGCAGCGCAATGTGTGATAGCAAAATCTTGGAAACAACCAAGATGCCCAACACATGAGGAATGGTTGAAAAAGATGTGGTATTTTTATATAATGGAGTATTACTCAGCTATTAAGAATGATAAATTTGAAGCATTTATACTGAAGTGGATGCCACTTGAACAGATATTCATAAGTGAAATAAATCAGCACGCATGTGTAAATATCATATAGTCTCCCTAGTATAACAAGCCAAAAGCAGAAATACAAAAGGAAATGTACAACAACAACTAAAATCAATTGAGTCAGATAAGGCAAAGTGAATGGCATATGCTGTAGGATACTAATCAGCTTTTCTTCTGGATGGTTAAGGTAAACATCGTATAGTCTCCCTAGTATAACAAGCCAAAAGCAGAAATACAAAAGAAAATCTACAACAACAAGTAAAATCAATTGAGTCAGATAAGGCAAAGTGAATGGCATATGCTGCAGGATACTAATCAGCTTTTCTTCTGGATGGTTAACAACCTAAGTTCACAAATGAGAGTTGGAGAAATGGAAGAGCCACAAGGCCAGCCAACATTTTGGCTCTAGCCTTTCAAGGTCAGCGAAGACTCAGGACATAGGAGATCCTGTACTGCAACATCATAAAACTCAGGTCAGCTCCAAATTTTCTGAACAAGGAGATTATGGAGCCACAGAGGAAAGAGACTGAAGTTCTATAGTGTGCCTGGGGAGAGTCACATGGAGAGAAAACTTTCTCTCAGGCTCTCACAGAGAGCAAACTGGTCAAGCATTGGCCGTGACTCATCCACATGGATGACACAGACAAAGGATCTACAGAATAATGTACAGGACTACAAGATAAACCCTGAGGGGACTTCACTGACCACATAAGAAACATAAAGTAC
>PVKA01004472.1:0-51172 GCA_004027165.1 Ctenomys sociabilis | reverse complement strand
GCTTGCTCTATCTAGGTCTTAACCATCCAGCAGAAAAGTATGAAAAGGAAGTATACATTGCGGGGCCATAATTTTAAGCTGAGCTGTAAATGGCTATGGTCGACAACTTCTTTGAATAACTCACTATTGTTGAGGAATGTTGGACTATGTTGGATTGTGTTGTTGAGTTCAAGTACCTGGGTTAGTTGAATGACAATGGAGTGCCCACCTTTGACAGGTGTAGACAAAGGAAGGGGTATAGAAAGAAAAAACCATGATGTGTGTGTATAGACAGTACAGTTGGGGTAGATAACGCTGTGCTTCTACATAATCCTATAAGAGGCAAGATCTGCACTAATGGTGGTTGGACAGGATATTATGTCGGCTTCTAGTACTACGGTCATCCACTAGGAAAATAATTATTGAATATTTGATAAAATTCAGGTATAAAAAATAAGATAAGTAAACAGCTGCACTCTTAATTTACTGATAAGAGACATTTGCTATAATAATGTCTGTAAGTATATCATGTATGCACCTTGTACGATACCAAAACAGTATGAATACAGTTTGCAATGTATTCATTTATCAAATCTGTCTTGTTAAGTTGTCTTAAAACTGTCTGATTGATATTTGTACTTCAATAAAATAAAAAAATAAATTTAAAAAAAAAGATGAGAAATGTTTTCCACAAAAAGAAAGCAAAACTGCTAGATTCAATGCAATCCCAACAGCATTCTTTATATAACTAGAGAAAGTTGTCCTAAATATCCTATGGGAAATGCAAAAGCAATAAAGGGCAACAAGAGTAAGGCAGAAGATGTCACAATCGTGGATGTTAAATTATACTACAGTGATAAAAACTACACTGATAAAATACCATAGTATTAGCAAAGGAAAGAAACAAGCAAACAAACAAAGAAAACAGATTTGTGAATCAATGGAACATAACAGAAGATGGAAAAAAATTCCACACACTAGGCTGCCTTATCTTTAATAAAAGAGTCAAATACTTTCTCTGGAGGAAAGACAAACTGTTTAACAAATGGTGTTGGGAAAACTGGCTATTCACATGCTAAAGAGACTGAACCTAGACTTGTATTCCTATCATGATCTAAACCAAAATTAAAATATAGCAAATACATAAGTATTAAAAGAAACATTTTGGTATAAGCAAAAGAAGCAAAAACTCTTGAACACATAGGTATAGGAAAAGACTTTCTGAATAGAAAGCTAGCTGTATGAAAACTCAAGAAATGGTTCCACATCAAATTGAAAAGCTTGTGGGGTCAGAGGAGATAGCTCAGCAGTCTAAACACTTGCCTAGCAAGCACAAAGAACCAAGTTTGATTCCCCAGTACTGCATGCCTTGCCAACCCATAACCCTGGGCACCTGTGCTAGCCCTGAAACAAGGTATGGTGGTGCACGCCTATAATCCCAGTGCTAGGGAGTCTGAGACAGGAGGATTACTATGAATCCAAGCTGCATAGTGAGGCCCTGTACCAAATAAATAGATAGATAGATAGATAGATAGATAGATAGATAGATAGATAGACAGATAGATAAATAAATGCTTCTGCATAGCAAAGGAAACTACAAAGAGAAGAGACAATATACAAAATGGGAAAATAATTTTGCTGGCTACTATCACACACAGAACTAATATCCAGAATACACAGTGTTATGACTTACATGTAGATGTTCTCCAGAACCATAGGTGATCACAGGTGGGGCTTGTCTGAGCTGGCTAGCATGTGTAATACTGGGATTGAAGGTGTCTGGTACTGGAATTGAACAATTGGTGTCACATATTTTATCCCACTGAGAAAACTAAGCAAGATAATAGCAAACTCTAAAGAGTTGATTCCTTCAAGTTTAAAAACCCAATCCGAAATTGATCAACTGAAATCAATAGACCTTCTCAGATGAATTATACACTCAATAAATATTTGAAGATGTATAACATCACTGGCCATTAATTAAGACAAAATTAAGATTTTGTTTTACTGCAGAAAGAATGATTATTTTCAAAAAACCAACCAATACAAATCGTGGAATAGCCATAAGAAAAAAGAGGAAACCTTTTTCACTTTTGGCAGGAGTCTAAACTGATACAACTACTATGGCGAACAATATAGAGATTCCTCAAAAACTGAAACTAGAGATTCCATTTGACCTAGGTATTCCTCTTTTATATATCTGCCCAAATGAGCTAAATACATACTACAAAATTGTATACACATCCATGTTTGCAGTAGTACAATTCCTAATAGGTAAATCTTGGAAGTGTTCACAAACAGATGAATCACTAAAGAAAATTTATACACCACAGAGTTTTACTCTGGAATAAAAAATGATAAATTTGAGTGATTTTCCTCAGCAACAAGTTCCCAAGTTCCTTCAACAATGAGAATAACCAAGTTCATATCAGGAAAGCCAGCAAAACCAATAAGCTTTTTTCCGGACATTGAACAGTGCACCATCTTCACCTCCAGAAACAGAAAGCAATGTTCAAAGTAAGGACTACAGCTGTCAAAGTGAACTATAGCCATTCTCAGCAACAATAGGTTCCTTAGCTCCTTTGACAATGAAAACACTGAGATCCTATCAGGAAAGCCAGCATGACAAGCTCCTCTAGGAGAAACAACAGCCCCATTTCTTCCTCTCCACAACTCTTTTTTCATGTATTTACAACAGTTTCTACAGGATCTCCAGGGTCTCACTATGTAGATCAGACTCCTAGTGATTCTCCTGTTTTCAGTCTCCCAAATGCTGGGATTACAAGTGCGTGCCATCACAACCAGTCTCAATCACAGGCTCAGCGTGTCCCAGGGGTGGGACCAGCACAGCACACCAGGGATTGAACCCTGGCTGCTGCACTCTGCCTAAGCAGGCACTTTAATCCACTAAGCTATCTGGATGGCCTTCACATCTACTTTTTATGTTGTTTGCAACAATCCTCAAGTTGCCTTCCCACACCCAACACCACCCTGATTCAGGTCAACTAGGTGCTACAGGCTGACCACTAGTTGTCAGTCTACCACACTATTAAAATCACTTGCTGCAAAGGCAAAACCAGCTATTACTTGCTTTTATTAATACAAATTATCATACATACCTTCTTCACTTAACAACAGGCTTAAAGTTAGAATTTGGAGTAACCAAGAACACAATTCCAAAATACTTTCTAGCTTCGTGAAATGGGGTTCTTTTTTGTGTGTGTGTGCAGGGTCTCACCATGCAGCTCAGACTCCTCAGACTCATAATCCTCCTGTTATCAGCCTCCCTAGTGCTGGGATTACAGAAGTGTGCCACCATGCCAGGACTTCTGAAATGGGATTCTGGCTAAATAGTGAAATCTCCATAACTCATCCTCAAATTCTAAATTCATAAATATAGTTAAAATATTTAATTACAGTTACAATTCAATAAAGTTTAATATTAATGGTTCTAAAAGAAAAAAAAATTGAGTCATTTGTAGTAAAATGGATACATCTTGGGGCCATAATGTTAAGTGAAGTAAATCCACACACAAGTTTAAACATCATGTATTTCTACATGAGAAACCCAATATATAAATAATGTTCAAAATAAAGAAAGATAGACATCAGGGGAAAAAAGATAAAAAGTTATTATAAACCACTATGGACAATGTACCTAAACGTATACCTTGATTTATTATAACTATGTTTTTCACATATTTATGCTTCTTATTTGACTGTTAATGAAGCTTATAAGACATATAAATGAATCTGATGCTGGCAAAAAAATTAGAAGGAGTTAAAGAGGGGAAGAAATAATTGAGATGTGTTATATACATGCACCAATTCTCCACATGAATGTAATGAACACATACTCCCAACATGTACTACCATAATAAAGTTTTTTTAAAAAGCTAAGTTACTAAAGATTCCTTTTAATAATATTTAGGACAGTTTAGACATATGTGGGTAAATGTTTTGCTAGGGTAAGTTACCAACAGCACTTAACTGTAAATATCAGGAATTACACTTACTAAAGAGTAGTAGTCAAATAAAAACAATGTAGCTGAAAAGCCTAGATAAGAGTGAAATTCTTGGTATCTAGTCTACTGTAAGGATCTTTTTATCATATCTAATTTAAACTGCTTTAGTTTCCCAAATATACATGGTAGACTCTTATCTTCTACTGTAAAACATCTATAGAACAAGCTTTCTAAGTTTACATGGGTCACTTACATAGGTTAGTTACCTTATTTTGGATTTACATTTGAAATACCTTTTGCCCTATGAAAATCTGGGCTCTGTTATCACTCAGATGACAGAAAGACAAGGAATTTTTCTTTGGAGTCATGCCCTTTCTCTAACGTAAAACCTGAGTGAAGGAAGAACTGCCCAATGCTGGCTCTTTGGTAGAAACTTAAATAAAAATCTTCAACACTGTATATGCTAATGATTTACTACCACCTCCATAGTAAGATAGGAGGTAAGAAAAAACTCTAAGATAAAAAGACATTAGAGGAACATTGAAAACTATACTTAGAGAAAAAGGCATACAGCTGAAAATGTCCAGAAGAAAACCAGAAATATACTAAGTAACAATCAAGGAAATCAGATTTGTTCATATTGTGAAAAACTGATACCATAGTGGTAGGAAAGTTCCACCTTTCAACTGAGACATGGGCCTAAAGGAGAAGATCAGTGGCTACTAGAAAGATCAGAAAAAAAAAAAAAAAGGCCACTGCTAGATTAACAGAGACTGCATCTGAAAGTAGTTTAAATGAAAATAGCTCCTATATCTTTAGTCACGGAAAGCTATAGTTCTGAGATGAAAAATTTAGTAATGCATAAAAATGGTCCTGACCCTGGAGAGTACCATCGGACAATAAATTAATACCGCTTTATATTTATTTACGAAAATTTAGTGTCTACGGTTTTTTCCCTTCTACTTATGGTCCCAAAGAGTGCCATGACAATATGCTTTCATTTCATGTGATGGATCATCTAAGAAAGTTGTTATGCTTTATATCTAGATGCCCTTCAAAGCCACAAGTAATCATAGGTGTGGTTTTTATAAGGTGATTAGATTGTGAAGGCTGATAAATGACTTGCCCTTAGGAAGTATGATCTGGTGGGAAGAGGTAGATCACTGGGTGTATAGCACGGGGCTATCATCAGCTCCTCCTCTGAACTGCTTTTCTGCTTCCTGACACTATGCCCTGAGCTATCTCTTCTTTGTTATGACCCCCTAATAAGTCACCCTGCCCTAGAGCTATCTGATAATGGACTGAAAGCTCTATAAATTGTGATTCAAAATAAACCGCTCCTCTTTTAATTCGCAGGTATCAGTATTGTGCCTAAGCTATGAGAAAGTAACTAAGACAGTCATGTGATAGGCCTTTGCTACTATTCTTTTTTATGGAAAAAGGTAAAGCAAAATTTCTGTTCTCTAAAGGTCTGCTAGCGAGATGGATCGTTACCTAGAGGATGGGAATTTGCAAGGACGTGGCACATTGTACCCAGATTGCTTATACAAACAATGTGGTTATGCAGATTATCTGCTTTTGGGGGGGGGAGTCAAGAATTTTGAAACATGCTGGGTATGAGTTTGCTGTATTTTATATGTATTTTTCTGTTTCTATCAAATAATTTACAAACCTAAAAAGCTACCACTACAAAAGCCAATCCAAACATGTCTGTAGGATCACGTTATGACCTCTGCTATTTATGAAGACCAGCTTCTATGAATATCAGTGTGGTAGAAAAAGATAACTCTTTAGGTCAGCAGGCTAGAATCTACATACAGACAGTTCATTATTGGTGATTTTCTTTTTTGGGCGGAACTGGGGATTGAAATCAGGCCCTTGCACTTGCCAGAGAAGCATTGATTCCACTGAGCCAGCTCCCGGGCTCAGGTGACTTAGATTTTAAGATATCTTCAACAACCTACATTACTTTTTTGTTGGTGGTGTTGGCTCCACCAGCCCTGAGGATGGGGCTAGCTCAATATGTAGTAACAGGAATCGAATAATGGTCCCCTGTTCCTGCCAAAGCTTGCCTAAGCAGGCATTTAGACCACTGAGCTATCTCATCAGCCCTATTTCTTTATTTTTAAAGCTCATTTTAAAACTCCCAGACAATACACATGCACTACAATCACTTTTTAAAACCTAGTTATATAACAATTCATATTAGCTTTCTGTTACCTTGGTGGCTTCAATGATTTGTGCTGGTTTGATCTAATTTTCTCAAACTCCAATTGACTCTTTTGTTTTAGACTTTTGAATATTTATTTGTAATGCTAATATAAGAGTAAGCTTTCAAAGAAGAAAACTAAGATGACCTGAGTTTGTGAAAATGGAGAAGAATTTAGAAAAAAAAAAAGAACAGATGACAGCCTTAATCCCTACTTGCTATATGACCTTGGGAAAATTACATGAGTTCAATGAAATGGCATTAAAAATAGTACCTTCTTTATAAAAAGTTATAAGAATTAAACAATTTTGCATTTTAAGCCAAGTCTGTGGGAATTTGATACAGCAACTCGAAGAAATAAAAATAACTACTAAGTTTCCAATGTTCAAAATAAGTGTATTTGCTGTAAAATCCTTTATTTTATTTGCATTTCAAAACACCTCTTTCTATTAGCTATTAATGTCACTAGTTTACAGATAAGAAAACTGAGCTGAAAAACACAGAGCAAATAATAGACAAGATTTATTCTAATGTCCTACTCACCAGCTAGCTTTCTAATCTTGGCCACAGTCACCCACTGGGGACAAAAATCCTGGGACAGTCAGACACACAGGTATTAGGAAGGAGCATGGAAAGATCTGTCATGCTGAAAGATATAAAGTTTCTAGAAACAGAATCCATAGGAAAATGTTGGATTTTGTAACAATATTTTTATGTGGGGAGGGAGAAATAAATGGAAATTTAGGAGAAAAAAGAAATATAAAAAGTTATGAGAATTAAATGAATTAATATATACAAATTTTAGAATCTAGACACACTAAATGCTACATAAGAATTTGCCACAAATGATAATAATGCTAGTTACTTTAAACTTTTAGGGCCTTTGCAGCTCTGAACAGAAAGGTCTATCTTTTCCAGCCTACCAGTGCTGTTAAATATTTTCCATGTTCCTAGCAGAAATTTAACATTCTAAACCCAGTTAGCCAAAAACTATTAGGCCAGGGTGAAGCCCTAGTCAGCAAAGGGTTTCCCTGTAGCTGAGAGTTCAAATGGTAACAAGCAGGTGGTAAAGAGAAAAACAATAATGAAATGGAATACGCCAGAAAGTCTTTCTGCTTTTTTTTTTTTTTTTTTTTTTGGCAGAACTGGGGAATGAACTCAGGCCCTTGCACATGCCAGGCTACGGCCTATTCTACAGAGCCATCTCCCAGGCCCCAGAAAATAAGTCTTAAGTCCCTAATGAAACTAAAGGAAAGGAGCAAATATATTATGATCTGTGTTACACAAAATAGACATTTTAAGTAGTTGTAAATTGTTTTTAGAAAGTAATCACTGCTACTGTCTAGAATTCACAGTTCAATGTTACAAATCACAAATTGTATCCAATATTGTGAGATGTCCAGATAAGCAGGGCTGACACCTACTGCACACAGTAGGCGCAATGCCTGGGGCATCCCATACTTTTTAAGAGACCCACTCAATGTTTTAATGACTTTCACAGTCAGAACACAATATGAATATAATACACCCCATGTAATATTCATCCCTAAGCTAATGCAGTCATAAAATAGAATGTTAATACTTTGGAAGACATTTTAATATTTTATAGAAGAATATGTTTGATTGTGCCAGAAAGCAAAGGAGTGTTTTATGACCCATGAAAGACCTTCAGATACTGTGTCAGAATTCCCCAACTGAGGAATGGTATTATGAACACTAACTAAGTCACAATTGATATTCACATGCTTATGAATGCCAGACTCCATGAAGTGGCTCCTTGCCACAGTAGTTGCAGCCTTGAATTACAAACAATTTAAATAATTGATTTGGCCAAATGAAAAATCATACTGACTTTTGTAAATCCTTTGCAAATAGTGAAAGTAACGATTATATCTTTGAGTGGCAGGCACTAATAAATGTGGTGCAAACCAATTCATGAGACATTTACCAAAGCGTTAGTCAATGTGAGGTAAGTCAACACCCAGGTATTAAACAACACTCAGACTCAGAATTTTCTACAAGTATAATTTTTCCCAAAATAATTATTTGTGTATAGCTTATTTATTAAAATTGTGATGGAAAAGTAAAAATGTAGGTAATAACACATTAGCAAAACAAATATATGAATGGTCAACAAGCAAATAAAATGTTTCACACTGTTATGGGAAGTAAAACTCAAAACTACCATGTGATACTACATTACACTCATGAGGATAACTATAAAGTAAACTAAAAAGTCACACTGGCACAGTAACACATGCCTTTAATTCCAGCTATTCAAACTACTGAGGCATAAAAATCATAACTTCGAGCCCAGCCTGGGCAACTCAATGGCACCCTGCCTCAAAAAAAAAAAAAGACCTGGGGACATAGCACAGCAGTAGAGCACTCTTAGATTCAATCGTCAAAATTATAAAATAAAGAAGGCAGAAAGTTCCAAATATTGGAGAATATGTAGGAAAACAGGAGGAATAACCCTGTGTATTGCTAGTGAAAATACAAAATGTTACAACAGCTATGAAAAAGTTATAGAAATAGTTTCTAAATAAGCTGAAGATGATCATATAATCTTATAATTTAACTCATAGATGTATACACACAAAGAACGAATAACAGAGGCAAAAAAGTGCATGTTCATAGCAAACTAATACTCACAAAAGATGAAAAGGTGGAAATAGCCCAAAAATTGATCAGTGGTTGCATAAACAAAATGTGGCATATTCACACAACATAGTAAGATTAGCCACAAAATAGCATAAAACACTAGTCATGCTGTGATATTGATGAAATTCATAAATAGCATTCCAAATGTAAAGAGCTCTACATAAATACAAATCTACTGCAGAATTTAATTCATACAAGATCATCTAGACATAGAATATTTAGAATAGGCAAATTCAGAGACAGAAATAAGACTGATGGCTGTCAGGGAAGACAAAAAGGGAGACAGGGAATAAATGCATCGGCCTTTTGGAATAATAAAAAAACACTGAACGTAAATGCAGGTGGTGTTGGCCCAACATTGTAAGGATGCTAAATGTCATTCAACTTTGAAATAATTAATGTGTAAATTTTACCTCATCTCTGCACTATGCTCCATATTCCAGAACCTGTGGTATTCTTAGAACATTACCCTAATGACTGAACCTGTGATGGACTGACAACTGGAGGTCAACTTGTAAAGCACAGATGAACTGAATTAGTGTGATGCTCGATGTGTGAAGGCCTACCTGAGGACTGTTGAAAAAAACATAAAAAGAACTGGAGAGAGAGAGGAGATGCTGTTGGTTTTCCTGGATAAACTTGTCACGTTGGCTTTCTTGATAAGAATTTGGCTGCCCTCATCACCAGAAGAGCTTGGGACCATTTTGTCCCATTTTGAGAAGGGCTGCAGTTCACATTGAGGGAGCTCTGGTCCTTATGTTGAGCATCATTTCCCAGATGCAGAGGGTAAGATTGTGCACTACAGTCTCTTAGAGAAGCATTTCATACTGGCTTTCCTGAAATGGACTCAGCTGTTCTCATTGGTGGAGGAACTTGGGACCACATTGCCACTGAGGATGGCTGTAATACTTTTTTGGGGATATCTAGTTTTCTTTGAGTATCACATCTTGGCTCCAGCGTAGATCAATCAGCCTACTATCACACATCTTTCATCCTAGTAGCACCACTGAACTTTGGGCCTTCTCAGCACAGATGCATGAAACAGGCCTGCATGAAGCATTGTCCTGGGATCATGGCCTCAACTTCAACTTGAGTGGGGGCACTGTTACAGGCTGTAGGTCTCCAGCTCGACTCATGGAGGACATTGCCATGGGCTCCTCAGCTGCATTATTTGGGTCTTTAGCATGTTGTGGAAAGATTTCCTACACACTCTTCATATATGACTCTTTGGGTGACTGTTAAAAAATAATCCTATAAATTATGCATCCTGTATTGTTTTCCTTGGGAACCCTAACTACAACAGACCCTTCAACCTAATAGCTTTATCCACTTTACTAGTTCCTTCCTTGCATCAAAGAAGCCTATTCACATTGACCTCTGCTTAAACCTGGAGAAATATCCACATGTAGTTAGCCATATTTCCCCACTAAGAGTCCTGGAAAATGACAGAAAAAATGACAAAATGTATGAATGCAAAATATCAAAGAGAGGGGAAGAATATAACTATAGACAATAACCATCTTTCTCATATTTTGTCATATTAGAAATTAGAGAGTAAATGGACAAATGATTGCCTCATAGAAAAAGTTGAAATCAACTTAACTATAAGATGTGCAACAATAATAAGTGAGCTGATTTACAAAACCAAATCTCAGACACACACACCAATTTGGATTACTTTTGTAGGTTGGAGTGTTCATACAAATGAAAATACACAAACGAACTGAATTTTTTTATAAAGAATAGGTAGAACACCAGTATCCTTCTCAGACATTTCAAACAATATGACTCAGTGTGCACCAATTTTTCCACAAAACTACTGTCTCAGTTACTGTTCTCTCATTGCTGAGAAAAATACCTGACACTAAAAATGAAGTAAGTAAAGGTTATTTAGCTCACAATTACTGGAGGTTTCAGTCCATACTTAAGTGGCTCCAAGGTAAAGCAGGACATGGCAGACAACAACCTTTCACAGCACCACCAAAGAGCAAGAGAAGCAAAGGGAGTGGCAGCAACAATGGCAACAGAGAGAAAGACTGTCTCTCTGTCTCTCTTTTGTTGTATTCAGGCTATCCGTCTCAGGATGGGTATAGCACTCACTCCTATAATCCCACCCTTGGATCACCCATAATCCCAGTGGATCATGACTTAATCACAAACTCTAGAAGTCCACCCCATGATTTCACAAGGCTTTGGGGAGACACCTAGAGGCAAACCATACAACTAAGTTGAGAAAGTATAGTACTTTATCATGACATATTGTGTGATTTGTGAAAATAGCACCCAAAGGGCACATTACTCGTGATTTGTCAATACAGTATACCTATATCAGCCCACATTTGTATCATACATCATGGGATTATGTTGATAAAAGCATCTTTCTACTGTTGTCATTTAATCAGGCATGGAAGCATGTATATATTTAAATCCATGATTATTTTATTATAAACTATATGGGAACTGTCATGTTGCACAACTTGCACAGGTGCCATTTATACATCTTTGTAAGTGATGCCACCTACACTTGACAGTGTGGCTGGGCAAAGAAGAGCTTATACAGCAAACCTGACACTGCTACCATTAGAAAAGTCTGCTTATAAGGTGGACTTCTCATTGTAATCTGGAGCTGTGGCTCTCCAACTGTTTCTAATCTAAAGTTAATTACTAAGGGTGTTTCCCTGCCGATATACTATTCAAAGAAGGTGACTTATAGCTTAAAAATTTCTTTTCTCGGAATACTTCTACTTTTCATAAGTACCAGGAAAAGAATACCTGTGTGAACAACTCCCTAAAAATCTGAGCACTGAGTGTCTAATGGCATGCCTCCGCAAGAACACTGCATATGTATTATTTCACTTTTGCTGTTGCCAAAGAAAGTTCCCTGATGAACCCATGTGAGGAAACAAAAGTGTAAGTAAGCCTGCACAAAGATCCCACCAGACACTACTTGTGTCTTATTACTTTTCTTTAATTTATGTATTGGTACATGATCCCACCATACAGCTTGGACTTGTAGTGACCCTCCTGTTTTCAGGTTCCCCAACACTGGGATTACAGGCATACACCATCATACCTAGACTGAGTTGCCAACTCAGTGTGCCCCCAGGGGCAGGGCTAGCATGGCATGCAAGACTGGGAATCGAACCCAGGTCTCTGTACTTACCAAATCAGGTACTTAGTCCACTGAGGTACCTCAAAAGCCCTCCACTTGTGTTTATTCCCTTATGGTTTGGATATATGTTCCCACTGTAGGACTATAATAATTCCTAGCAAGGAATGCAAGTATATGGTGAATCCTATGAGTTCTTCTAGTGAATCTATTAATGTGAGAGTGATCTTTGGGATATACAATACAGTGGTCATACACTGTACCCCACAATTATTATGTTCATAGTATCATCAAAGAATATTGATCTATTCAAAATTCTATTGGAATCTGAACACGTACTTGTCATAGGATGAAATTAAGGAAGCAAATAAATATATGAAAAATGCTACACATCACGAGCCATCTGTGAAATGCAACTTAAAACAACACTGAGAGAACAACCCACTCTGGGCCCCCTCCTGTCCCTCTCTCAGACAGGAACTTTCTTTCCCTCAATAACTATATTCTGTTCACAACCTGTAAAAATAAAAAAAAAAAAACACTGAGATACCATCTTACCCCAGAAAGAATGCCTATCATTAACAAATCATCCAACAACAAATGTTGGAGAAGCTGTGGGGAAAAGGAACCCTTCTCCATTGCTGGTGGGAATGTAGACTGGTGCAAATATTATGGAGATCAGTGTGGAGACTTCTTAAAAAACTAGGACTACGAATCCCATTCAAATCAGCTGTCCTCCTACTGGGAATTTTATTAAAGGAACTGAAAAGGTCATATCATAGTGATATATGTGTACTTATGTTTACAGCAGCACAATTTGTGATAGCAAAATCATGGATACAATCAAGATGCCCATCACCTGAGGAATGGATGAAAAAGATATGGTATTTTTATACAATGAAGTATTTTACTCAGCTATACAGAATGATAAACTTGAAGCCTTCATAATTAAGTGGATGGTACTTGAAGATATACTCATAAGTAAAATAAACCAGGCCCACATGTGTAAATTTCCTACATTCTCCCTAGTATAAGAACTCAAAAAAAGAAATAAAATTAGAAAGGCATAACACAATTGAAAGGAAAGCAAGGGCCTGGGGAGATGACTCAGTAGAATAAGAGCTTCCCTGGCATGCTCAAGGGCCTGGGATATATGCCGGTTCCACAACAAAATAAAGAAAGAAAGTGAGAACTTAAGGATTAGATGATTAGACAACAAAGGGAGGACAAGAAGAAAAACTAGGAAACATGACAAGGGCAAAGTCAAACATTTATATGCACAAGATGATTGAGGCAATGATCCTGAGAACCTTTAGCAGCTTTCTGAAAGTATCAGTAAACTGGCAGGATTTTCAACCTACACTAACTATATATGCTGATATCTGTGAACTAAGCAACTGTACAGAAGATAGCAATGTCGAATACTAGGGTCATGCTTGGAATGCCTTTCATTCTGGTCTTCTAAATATGTACTTCTTGCCATGTCATACGAATTACTGACATAGTCTCTCAAGTAAACATTTGTTTAAAAAAAGGCAATAAATAAAAACAAGAGGCAAGAAAAAAAAATGTCACAGGACTTTCCTACAATGCTGTATATGGTTAATTTCTAAATTTCTGTGTAAAAATATCTAATTGCTTATGTCTTCATTTTAATTTTTTTTTCATATTCTGTAGGGACTTAAAGGTTAACATATCAATACTTGATGGAAAATACCTGTTCCATGTTATGCCTAAGATGTTTGATATTCAGACAGACAATGAGGTTAAGTTCAACTGCCTATGTTCTAGGGTAATAATAATAAGCTTCTCTTCTGGAGGGTTAACAACCTAAATTTGCAGAGAGAAAAATAAGGGCTGCAAGGACAATCAACATTTTGGCCCTAGCCTTTTAAGGTCAGTGAGGACACAGGACATAGGAGAACCTATACTGTAACATCTGTAATTCAGTTGTGTCCCAAATTTTCTGATCAAAGAGATTATGGGGCCACAGAGGAAAGTGATCGATGATGTAGAGTGTGGCTAAGGAGAGTCACATGGAGAGAAAACATTCTCTCAGGCTTTCACAGAGAGCAAATTGGTCAAGCAATGGCCATGACTCATCCACATGGCTCACACAGACAAAAGATCTGCAAACTGCAGTACAGGTTTTCATGATAAATCCTGAGGGGATTTGACTGACCTTGTCAGATACAAAAGTTATATTTCTTGTTAGATAATTCTTGCTTTATTTTGGTCTTAGCCATCCAGCAGAAAAGTATAAAAATGAAATATAAAAAGGAAAGCCATATTAATAGACTGAGCTGTAAAAAGCACAAGTCAATAACTTTTGGCATTGCCAGTCCTGTGGAAAACCCACTACCATTATGGAATACTGGACTATTTTGGCATATTTTGCTGAATTCATACACCTATAATATTTCAATAACAATGGAATATATTCTTCTCTGACAAAAATAAACAAAAAAGGGGTATACAAATGAAGGACCATTTTGTGTCATTACATTCAAAATGTTTAGGACAGATATACAGGTACTTTCTCTTAATTCAATGATAAGAAAGTTTTGTTCTAATAGTGTTTGTGGACAGGATAGCATGTCTGCATCTTGTACTATGAATACCCATTAAGAAGACAACAATATGGAATATATTAAGTATTGAAACTGTTATATTAGCCTGTTTTGAAACTGTCTCATTGCCATTTGTTTCTCAATAAAATTATTTTAGAAATTATATGTGTATATATCAGAGATCTTTGATTTTAATTTCATAATATTGAAAGATAAGGAAGCAAACTTTTCATACCAAAGGATCATAGGTCTACGTGCTGAAAAAGCTGCTGTAACATAGGTAACAACACTAATAGCAACTAACATAATAACGATAGTAACAAACAGAGCTAATAATACTTATTATTATATGTTAGGCATTATACTAGGTGCTTCCCATATATCATCTCATATTTTCCTCACTAGAACTACATAAAGCGAGCAGTGCTGCTTTGCACCTTCAAGCAGAGGCTCAATCCAGCTAGGTAACTAAATTAGGAAAAGGCAGGGGGACACACTCAAGAGAATGATATGTAAACCCCATTCATGTGTTCATACAAAGTATTCTTCTTTTTAAAAAATAGCAGCAACTAAATAAATATATCAAATAAAGGACAGCACAATATTTGCAATGATCAATAAACAGATTATTTGCAAACTGTGAGTTAAAATCTTGTCTATGCTTACTCTTAGAATAATTATCAGTTATGGTTTGACACAGAATGAAAACAGATTATAAACATGAAGAATAGCTTTTAAGATTATATTTTATAAACGGCTTACTATGATTCTTATTTCCAATAACAGTTCTTTGTCATCCCTAAATCTAATATAAAGCCTTACAATTTTTCTGATTGCTGGGAAAGAATAAGTTATAGCAATTTATGCATGGTCAGGTTAAAATTGTCATACTTTTTGTGTTAGCTATGAAAGGCCAGAAGTTATGGATGCTTAAAATTCTATAGCTGTCTCTATAGTTTCACAGATTGCCAAGAAATCCAAAGCTGAATGGAAATTTAGCAGCAACAAGAGTATACAAACACATGCACTCAGAGAATATGGAACATTTTATCTAGAAAATAAAATAAAATCCTTGTTGATAAAGACAAACAGTAGAGGAATGTCAAAAAAAACATGGCCAGAGGGAAGAAAACACAGTTCATACTACAACAAAATCAAGTAAAAAGAGGAAACAACAGAGTTTCATGTAAAATAAATCAAAATTCTACCCTAGAGTAGGAAAAGCTAGCATAATGAACTAAGAAAAAATTTGAAGGAATGTGAAAACTGTTGCAAGGGAGTGGGTGATGAGGGAATCTTGGTATACAGTTTGATTACAATATTATTTAAAATATGTCCATAATAGAAAAATAAACACAGATGGAAACAGAAACATAATTTTCAGGGGTAAAAGAAGGAAAAGTAAGGTAGCAGATCAGAAAGAAAAATGAAAAAATGATCACAAAGGCTCTAGAGTTCCTTTTAAGAAATGGTAATGATAATGTTAATACTCTTTAAACGGGTGAATTTTTTTTTAAAACCTTCCTTATATGTTCTAGTTTAGAAGTGCTTTGTGTAAGGGACAGTCAGCTAAATTATTTCCCCAATCCATGGGTTTTTTTTCTACTGCTTTTGATTTCTTTTGAGGTATAAAATTTCAATAAGATGACATCACAGATATTAATAATTTGAAGTATTTCTCATGGAGTTTGACTTTTTTTTGTGAACTCTCTGATGGCACCAATATCTTTAAGATTTCTACCTTTCTCTTAAAGGAGATTTAATATTTTGTTTTAATGTATAATCTTTAATTCATTTTTACTTTAGTTTGATGCATTGCAATAGACATATATCTAGTTTTAGTTTTCAGCATGTGTGGATCAGTTTCTCCAGCACCATTTGCTAATTTTGCTTCGTCCAGTGAACATGTTTGGCCCTGTTGTTAAAGATAAGGTATCCAAGAGTGTTTATGTTTCTCTCTTCATCTTCTAATCTTTTCCATTGATCCTAATAGCCCAGCAGGAGTTTTTTCTTTTTTTTCTTTCAGTGGAACCTGGCATTGAACTCAGGGCCCTGTGCTTGCCAGGCAAGCACTTATTCCATTGAGCCATCTCCCCGGGCCCCAACAGTTGTGGATCTTGTTTTTTGTTTTGTTTTTGTTTTTTTTTTTGGCAGAACCAGGGATTGAACTCTCATCCTTGCACTTGCCAGGTAAGTGTTTATTCCACTGAGCCATCTCCCTGGCCCCTCCATTGATCCTTAGGTCTATTTGCCAGTACCATGGTGATTTGTAGTACAATTTCAAGTCTGCGATTGTAATGCCTCATGTCTTGCCTTTGTTGCCCAGAATTGCCTTAGGTATTATAGGTCTTTTCTGGTTATCAAAGAATTTTAGGAAAGTTTTCTCTAGATCTGTGAGGTATGCTGATGGCATTTTCATTGAAACTGCATTAAATCTGTATAATACTCATAGGAGGATAATGTCTATGTTGGTTCTTCCTATCCATGAGCAAGGAATATCTTTCCATTTTCTGAAATCCTTTTCAATCTTTTTGCAGAGCACTCTTTACCTATAGATCTTTTATTTCCTTTGTTATATTGATTCATAAACATTTTCCTCTTTCCAGATGTTATTATGAAAGGCATGGTTTCCCTAATGTTTCTCTCCGTGTTTTGCTATTTCTATACAGAAATGCTATTGATTTTTGAGTGTTCACTTTGTAGCCAACTGTGCTACTGAATTTGGTTATTAAATATCAAACACTTTTGGTGGAGTTTATGGGGTCTATAAGACTAACATGGCATCTATAAAAAAAACACCCACATAAATGTATGAAAAACATCACTGGTTATTGCAGAAATCCAAAGTAAAACAATGCTGAGATTCCATCTCATCCCCCCCAACATGGCTACTATCAAGAAGTCAACTAATAACAAACGCTGGAGGAGCTGTAAAGAAAAAGGAACCCTTATCAACTACTGAAAAGTATACATGAGTACAAGCACTATAGAAATCAGTGTGGAGATTCTTCAAAAAACTAGGATTAGAAGTTCGATGTAATCAATATTCCTCTTCTATGTATTTTTTTTTTTTGGAAGAGTTGAAAACATCATACACTAATATATGTGCACCCATGTTTCCAGCAGTAAAATTTGTCAAAGCTAAATTGTGGAAACAATCCAAATGTCCATTAACAGAGGAATGGATTTAAAAGATGTGATATTTTTATACAACAGAGTATTACATAGCTGTAAAGAATGAAAAACTCAAGGCTTTCATAGGTAAATGTGTACAACTAAAAACCATAATCATAAGTGAAATAAATCAAACCCACAGGTGTAAATGCCACATTGTCTCCCTACTAAAAAAAAAAAAAAACTGAAAGAATAAATGAAATCCAAAAGGTACAGTAGATTCTGTGAAAGGGAAAGAAACTGTTCAAAGGGAAGAACAAATAAATGTTTGCATCTACTTTTTCCTCAAAGCCTCAGGCAGTCATTGGGGTAGGCTTCTAGAGTTTGTGGTTAATTCATGATCCAATGCCAGGACTATGGGTGTGAGTGCAACACGTAACCTGGGGTAGGTAATCTGCATGCAATATAAGGGAGGGAGAGAAGCTTCCTAGCCACATCAGTCACTGCTCCTCACTTTGTTCCTTGCTGTTTTCTACTGCCATGAACAGTTGACCTCTGCCATGTGCCACTTTGCCTTGGAGCCAGCTGACTATGGACTGAAACCTCCACTAACTAAGGGCTAAGTAAACCTTTCCATCCTTAATTTTGGGTGTCTGAAATTTTGTCCCAGCAACTAGAGAAAAGTAACCAAGAAAATATGTATATACACAAGACAATTTGAACAACTATACTGTTAATTTCTACTGGTCAATTGAAAGGAACAGTAAATGCTTAAACATCTTTTCTTCATGTTAATGGTACTTTTTCATACTTTCATTTTTATATTAATTTTAATAAGAAAGAAATAGCAATGAGCAGGTTTCAGAACAAATTATTATGGACAGTTAAAATAATTAATACATTACATATTGTTGTCTTTGTAGTAGTTCTTCAGGACACAACATGCAGACATATCTTGTCAAAACACAAATTAGTACAAATCTCATTGAACTAAAAGAAATTAGCTGTATATCTTGCTTATACAGTAACAATTTTTTCAGTAAAAAATGCTTCATTTCTATTCCCCTTTCTTTGTTTTCTTTTTTCACAGATGGATGTTCCATTGCCATTCAACCACTGTAGGAACTTGAATTCAGCAAAATAACTCAATATAGTCAATACTCAATAAAACAAATGGGATATCGGCAGAACTAGAAATATCAGAAGTTGTTAACTTGAGCCTTTTATAGCTCGGCATATTAATAGGGCTTTAATTTTCTGATAGATGGTTAAGACCAAATGAAAGAAAATCTGACATAACTAAAAATGTAACTTTCCTATCAGACAAGGTCAGTCAAATCTCCTCAGGATTTAACCTGGAACCACGTACAGCACCCATCTTTTGTGAGTGTCAGCTGACTTGCTCTGTGAAAGCCTGAGAGAATGTTTTCTCTCCAGCTGACTCTCCTCAGGCACTTTACTCTGTGGCCCTATAATCTCTCTCTTCTTTACCTATTCTTATAGGTAAATTTGGGACATCACTGAGTTACAGGATGTTACCGTACAGGTTCTTTTATGTCCTGAGTTCGCATGTGCCTTGACGGTCTAGGGGCAAAATATTGGCTATTCTTATAGAGCTTCTTTTTTTCTAATTTTTGGCTTGTCAACTTAAGTTGATAACCACACAGAAGAGAAGCTTAAGCTTCCTGCCTTGTATCTGTTGCTCAGGATTGCCTTTCCTGTTCTAGGTTTTTGCTGGTTCCAAATAAATTTTAGAAACAATTTCACTAGGTCCATGAGGTATGGTGCTGGTATTTTGACAGGGATTGCATGAAATCTGCACAACAACTTCGGGAGTACGCCCATGTTCACAATGTTGATTCTTCCTATCCAGGAGCAGGAAAAATCTTTCTATTCTCTAAAATCCTCTATGATCTCTTTTATTGAGAGTTTTTAATTTTTATGGATTAGATCTTTGACTATTTTACTTAGATTAATTCCTAAGTATTTCATTTCCCATGATGCTATTGTAAAAGATACTGTTTCTCTCATTTCCCTCTGAGTGTGCTGTTATCTGTGTAGAGGAATGCTATTGACTTTTGGGTATTAACATTGTATCCTGCTATGCCACTGAATTTGTGTATCAACTCTAGCAGCTTCTTGGTGTTTTTTTTGGGTCTTTCAAATGAAGTAACATGCCATCTTCAAATAATGATAGTTTAACTTCTTCTTTACCTATTCTTATTCCTTTTGTTTCTCTCTCTTGTCTAATGGCTCTAGTTAATGATTCCAGAATAGTATTGAATAGGAGTAGTAATAAAGGACATTTTTGTGTTGTACCAGATATGAGGAGTATTAGTATTATGCCTTCTGTAAATTTCTTGTACAGTTCAGCTCTGAATCCCTTAGGACTCAGTAGGTTTTTTATTACATGTCGTATTTCATTGGCTGTTATTGGATTACTGAGAGTTCTTGTATCTTCTTGATTCAGTGTTGGTAATTTGTACCTTTCTAATAATCTGTTCATTTCTTCTGTGTCTTCAATTGTGTGATAGTAAAGATTCCCAACGTAGCCATTAATGATTTGAATTTTCACTGGGTCTGTGGTATTTACAGACTTTTCATTCCCAATTGGTAGACTTTGTGTTTTTTTCTTTCCTCTTTTTGATAAGGTTAGCCAGGAGCTAATCAATTTTATTTAATCTTTCAAAGAACTAGCTTTTTGAATTGTTATTTCCATTGTTTTATTCATCTTTACTGCATTAATTTCTGCTCTAATCTTCATAATTTCATTCCATCTTTGGGCTTTGGGTTGTTTCTCTTCCTTTTCTCAATGTTTGAGATGCAGCATTAGGGTATTTATTTTTCCCCTTCTATTTTGCTCATGTGAGCTCACAGCTATAGTTCACAGCTCCCGCATTTGATGTGTATGTATTTATGAGTGTTACCTCTTTCTCTTCAGGTTTCCCTGAACCAGAACTTACTGGACAGCTTTATTCAGTTTCATCATTCCTGATTTGAAATTGAGACTGTCTGCAAAGAGAATTGCTACCTCTCCTTTTTTCTGAGCTGCTGGGACATGTAGTATTGCTTTCCATCCTTTGACTTTCAGGTTATGAATTAAGTGTGTTTCTTGTATAAAGCATATTGCTGGATTTTACTTCCTAATCCACTGTGCCAGTTTGTTTCTTTTAATTGGTGAACTGAATCCATTTACATTGATGGTTAAAATTAAAATGTATTGCCTCATGATTGACATTTTATTTATCTGCTGTTGGTTACCTATTTTTCTCAAATGTTTCATTGTTTGCCCTATTTGTTGGTTTCTTTCCGTTCTTGTCATTTTGGTCCCTCTCGAGAATGTTTTTTAGTAGTTTGTGTAGGGTTGGCTTTGTCATCATGAAATTCTTTAGTTGTTCTTTGTCATGGAAGTATTTCACTTCTCCATCAAACTAGAAAGAGAGTTTTGCAGGGTATAGCAGTCTGGGATGGAATTTGTTTTCATGGAGGATTGAAAACAGTATTCTGCTGCATGCTCTTCTTCACTTGATGTTTTGTGAAGAGAGAAATATGACGGGCTTTCTTGTAAATGTGATCTTTTTATTTTCTCCAGAGGCTTTTAGCATATTGTTCTTCTGCAGGATTTCTGGGATCTTGACTATTATATGTTTTGGTGTGTTTTTAACTGTATTGAAGTTGGAGTTCTGTATGCTCCAGTTACCTGAATGTCTGATTGTTTCCCTATATTTGGTAGTTTTTCTGCTATTACTTCTGCTCATATCCTTTTCATATCATTTGATTGACTCCTTCTTTCTCATTGATGGCTATTAGTCTTACATTGTTCATCTTTCCATCATGTTTCAGATGTTCTTGCATCCTAATTGTTTTTAAGAAATATTTTGTTACCTTTTTACTAGCTCCAATGGGGTCTTCAAGATCTGAAACTCTATCTCCACTTTCATTCATAAGGTTTTGCCAGCTTATGATTGAGATTTTTAATTTCCTGTATATCTCTTTGAATATGCTTCCAGCATTCTATTTCTTTCCTATGTTGCTCATTCAGGGATTCAACCATTATTCTAATCTCCTTTATTTTTTATCAATGTCTTCTTTAGAAGCAACTAGTAATTCTTTCACTATAGTAATCATTCCCTTTTTTACTTCAGAGACTATTTCTCATCTGATTTCTTCTATACTTTTCTTCAGCTATACTTTACTTCACACACTATTAATTCAGAGAACTCAGCTGTGTGATTCCCAATTTCTTCTATGCTATTGCCTCCTGCATTTGTTCTGTACAGGGTATGAGCCTGAGACTGCATTTTGCTCCTTCTCTTTGTAATTTGGTATAACACTGTCCTCTGACTTTTGTTGTATTGCTTTGGTGCAGTTATAAGCTTAGTACCTATCGAAATTCTTACCCAAGAGAGATTATATGGTTAAGGCATTTATAGTTTTGCATTTATAGAACTATAATTAGGAACACTAATAAGGGTAGTGACATTTAGCAGTTGACAAACTTATAACTAATAGGCTTGTATTTTATACAGTAAGAACAAACATTATGTCTGTGTAGCAAAGGAGCTATTAAATTGCAAATTTGTATTTAAATAGGTTCCCCTAATTTCTGTCTGATCAATTCCTGATGATATACCTGGGGTCTTCCAGGCAGACTACTTCACCCCAGTTACCTGCTACCCCTCTGTACATCAGGAGAGAGAGGACACTCTCATAGATCTGGTTTCAGCTTCTAGGGTCCAGATCTATGAAGTTTGAACTCCTCCAGATGTGCCTGGCTTGGTTCTAGCTGCTGAACTCAGTTTCTTTCTGCTGCAGCATGTAGAAGTGAACCTGCTTTGACCCTCTGGCAAGACATTTTGCTCCTGGATTAGCTGGGTGGTTCTGGCCCTTAGCCTCTCCACAAGGACTTTCAGCAGCAGAGTTTCACAACAGGCCTGTCTGATGGAGGAGGTTTCCATGAGTGTGCAGGTGGTCCCACACGCAGGTCCTGGGCTGGGGCTGGAGAGGATCCAGTAGGCTTGGCGGAGCAGAAATTCTTACATGAACAGAGCCAAGGCTTGGGCTGGAAGGGATCCAGTGGGCTTGGCAGAGAGAAAGGTCTCACGCATATGCCAGGCCTGAGCTGGGTCTGGAGGAGTCAGGCGGGCACAGAGCAAAAGATCTCACTCACAGACTGGGCCTGGAGGGGTCTGCTGGACACAGAGCAGAAGGTCTCACTCACAGGCTGGGCCTGGGACTGGGCCTGGGTCTGAGTCTGGAGGGATCTGGTGGGTGCAGAGTGGGAAGACTCACATACACCAGGTCTGGACTAGGTCCGGAGGGTCTGGTGAGCGCTTCAGAAGGCCTCCCATTTTAATGTTTTGGACCAATTCTGCATGCTTATATTTGCTAATCTGCATAACAAATTTGAAGACCATAATACGCAATAAAATAACTGTTCTTCAATTGTTACCATTTTCTTCAGTGAAATTCTGTATTGTTTCTTTTTTTTTACTATTTTGTATTCTCTTTAACAAAGTAAAATATTGACTGGGTGTGATGGTGCATGCCTGTAATCCCACGTCTTAGGAGGCTGAAAACAGACCGAGCACTATGAGTCCAATCTAGTGAGACCCTGAATATCCTGTAGACCCTTCCCTAAAATACTAAATAAAATAAAAACATAAAATATAAATGGGTGAAATCTATGATATGTGAGATATATGAATACAGGTTGGATTTTTAGAATACATAAACTGTTCTGAACTTATTAGTTAGAAAATTCAAACACAAAGATGACTATTCAAGTAGGCAGTTGTCAAGCTTTCATGCACCCAGTATTATGGTTTATGTCTAAATGTTCCCCCAAAGCCTCATGCAATCATGGGACCAGCTTCCAGAATTTCTGATTGATTTACAATATAATGCTGGGATTAGGCGTGTGAATGCTACACCTACCCTGGGATGCGTGGCCTGCATACAATATAAGGCTGGGAAAAGAGGCTTGTTCCCTGCTGTTCATCCCTTTTTGCTCTTGCTTCTGCCATTTTTCTGCTGCCATATACTGTTGCCCTCTGCCACGTGCCACTCTGCCTTGGAGCCAGCTGAGTATGGACTGAAAGCTCCACCCAATTGGGACCCAGAGTCAACATGTAGAGAAAGAGTTTATCATTCATTTGAAACCTATTGCAGAGGGCTAATGCAGCACATACAAAGCTTAATTTTTATCTGAAAAATACAAAAATAAGAAAAGATTTTTCTAAAAAACTAAGAAGGTAAAGTCACATCTAAGTCTTACCCATACAGCAATTCTAATTATATGTCTAAGGCAACAGTGGAATGTCATATAGAAACAAAATGTGTTACCAACATCAAGATGTGGAAAGTTAGTTGAAAATATAATCATCTCATAAAGCAAATCAGCATAATGGCACATAGTTATGCATTCTCTCAATGTATCACAAATTTCCTAAAGTAAAATAAAATGAATATGACATATTTACCATAGGCATTGATGTTCAAGGACTCTTAGCTGTTTAGATCAGAATGAGTTAGGTTACTGGTTTAAAATACAGCTTCCCATCTTAGTTTTACTGACTCAGAATTTGGGAAGGGAAAATCAAGTAAAATATGTGTGCAAGCACACACATGCATTTTTGCACATAAAAATATATGTGACATTACAATTCTGAGGCTTTTAGTATATTTACAAAGTGGTTCATCTAAAACCATAATTAACTATAAAACTGGTCATTACTCCCAAAGAATACCACATCCCCTTTAGCAATCACTTTCCATTTCCTCCGTTTCTCACTATTCTCAGCAACCACTTGCTTTTTCTGAAGATTGGCTAATTATGGAAGCTTTGTATAAATGTGTTCATGAGTCAGGAGGTTACACTGAGTCAAAGTTGGCAAGGGAAGTAGCCATGACCTGTTAATTAAAAGATCCCAGCCCAATGTGCAGAACAGTTCCTAAAGCCTTTCACATGAACTTTTCAAGAGTACTCAAGAAAGCTTTCAATAGGATGACCTAGACCTGACACCTATCTGAGGTGTGGGACTCCAGCACCAACTCTTAGGACCTGTATGTAGAAATTCTTGTGGATTTCCTCAAGATTTCAATGGCATAGAAGGACACAGACACCATGAAGAGCTTGCCATCGTGGCTTTCCTCTTGATATCCTACCTGCGTTTTGGAGTATATTTTTACCTTACCTTTTCCTCTTATATACCACCCAAGCTCATTCTGCAGAGCCAGTTTCTCCTTCAGTCTGTACATTTACTTTTTCCAATAAACTATGCTGCCATTTTTTAAATTCATTTTGCTTAATTCTTTTTTTGAGATGAAAAGAAATTGGAATCCAACTCCAAGAGGAAATCAAACCACAAAACCTGATAATATTTATTGGACTAGCCACTTTAAAAGAAGCTACCCAGTGACACTCCTATCTACAACATTTAATCTTTTATCACTGATTACTTTCAATCAGTTTAATATTTTCAAGGTTCATCCAAGTTGTTACATGTATCAGTATTTCACAGAACTTACTACTGAAAAATGTCACATTGAATAGTTAAATAAAAGTATATATTTTAAAGTAGTACCTCATATGCAAAAAGCAATGACAGAAGAATTAGATGCTTATTTCTACAACCCAGCAACAGTTTGTAATCTCATATGCAGACTATTCCCCAGAAATATATATGATATAAAATTATACCACAACAGCAGCTATAACCAACAAAATATTCTGTCTCAAGAAGCATAGGTTCAGAAGAAGCTCAATATGTAGGAAAAAATGTGTCAATGCCAGGAATGACAAAATATATAAATACAAACATAGGAGAGAAATAAGCCTTCAAAGGATCCCACAACAATGCAAATGGCTCTTTGGACCTGTTTTGTGAAATAGCAATATTTATAGATGGGCTTTGCTTCATTAACTCTCAGTTTAAATTAAATAAAATTAAAAATGTAGTTGCACAAGTGACATTTTTGGATACATGAAGTTAGCACTGACATATTGGACAATGTACACAAGAACATTCTTATCATTATAGAAAACTGCACTACACATTGTACTTTATTCATTCTAAAATATTTAGTTAAGTTACTATGAAGTCAAGGAGCATAGTTCTTTGTGGTTGAGTAAATGCTTAACATGTTTAAAGTCTTGGCTTCAATCACTACCACCACACACACACACACGAACACACATGTGTGTAACACTCTTAGGCTCTAGGAAGGCCAACATACCCAAAAAAGATAAAAATATTTCTTCTACGGAGTGTAAGTGCTAAGGACAGGAAAGAGAGTAAATGAAGCAAAATAAATGACATCTATAAATGGCCATAAAATGGAAAAGTAAACGAGGTCCAGAAAGATGAGATAGCACTCTTTTCACAAAATGGTAAGGGAAGTCTCTGTGATATAATGAACCTTGTACACAGATTTAAAGAAAAGAGGGAATCAAGAGAGAGAGTGTGTGTGTTTGTGTGTGTGTGAGTGTGTGTGTGTGTGTGTGTGTGTGTGTGTGTGTGAAATAAAATCATACGAGAAGAAGAAAATAACTATTCAAAAGTCTAAGGTTCAAATAAGGATGGACATGCTTTAAAAATGCACATCATAGTAATAAGAAGACAATGACACATTAAGAAATAAAACAAAAAACACAGGCAATTCTTAGGAAACATATTTTAGGGCAAATCTCATTGCTGTCTAGAAATTTTGATTGAGTTGTCACTATTGCAGTGCATTTTTATGTGTGAAATAATTTTCCAAATTACAAGAGGTATATCTGAAATACAGCGATAAGGAGCTCCACAAATCTCTCTCCCACCCAAACAACATGACTAAAGAAAATTATTTTTAAAAATCAATGAATTAGTGTCTCAAGAAACTATCTTGGTTGTACACCATGAATTAAGAAACATTTCTAGTGAAATCTACAAAATCTCAAAAAGCACTACATATACAAATAAGAGCAAAATAGAAGAGAGATGAAGAAGCAAGGAAATGTTCATAAACTTCTCCAAATTACATAGTTATTTTAAAAATACTTCAATATATATGCTAATTTGTTGCATTCATACTGATAGCTTTCCTTAGTTCACTGAAAAAACATCTGTTTAACTAACAGTTTGTTTCTTTTCTGGAAGAATCTTTTAGGTTTATGTCTTATACCAAGTAACTTCATTCAAGATAATGATAGTGTGATACTAATATCACCATATTATTTGGTTATGAAAATTTGTTTTACTTTATAAAATTAAAAATACTCTTTTATGTTTGAGCCACAACATACTCTCTCCTATACTCTCCTTACTTTCTCAAGAAGAGAAAAATTCCAAAGCTATAGAATGTACCTAGCAATGTAAAATGTTTCTTAGTGTCTCTAGCAGAACTTCAGATTTAGGCTTGCAGTTGAATTAACAGAGGAAGTTGGACTGTGGGATACAAAGGCCACAGAGCATCCCTTAAAAGCAGAAACTAAATATTCCCACAACAGAAACAAAGTTTTCCATTATAAGTGCCTATAAACCTCAGCACAAAAACAACATCAAGATGAAAATACAAGGCTACAAAATGCCTCCAAAAACTCAGAACTCTCCCAAAGTTAATCCCTCAGGCACTGAGGGTATACACCAATAAATTACTTACAACAATGAAAAAGGACATTAAAAAATATATCAATAAAGTTTGCAGCAAACTCAAAGCAAACATAAACATACAGATACTTGACTTAATAAAACAATCAGTAAATTTAGATGAGACACTAATAAAAAAACTGAGGTAAACAAAATGATACAAAGCATGTGAGAGTTTAGCAAAAAAATGTAATCCAGGAAAAAAGATTGCAAGCAGATATCCAGGAAATTCTAGTGTAAACCCACTGGAATGACAGCAGACTTCTCAACAAAAACGTAAAAGCCAAGAGGTCTTGAAGTGAAACATTTTAAATTATAAAAGAAAACAGACTGATGCATGCTACAAAACTATCTCTCAAAACTGATGTAGAAATGAAGCATTTCCATCACAAAAAGCAAGCATCTGAAGAAGTTCATAGCCACAAAAGGAGCATGCCACAAAATTCTCAAGGATATCCTAAAAAGAGACAATGAATGCAACCATGCTTTAAAAAAAAAAGTGTAACAGAATGAATGCACCAAGCATGGTGAGTATTTAGGAAAAATGGGAAATAGGGATCAACAATATGAAAATATTTCAATCACAGAAACAAGTCAGTAACTTTTAATAATAACTATCAAAGTGAGGGGGCTCAAATACTCTAAAAAAGACACCGAAGCAGAATGGATCAAGTAATATAACCCAAAAGTATGCTGTATGCTGTGTGCAATAAAAAAATCCAAGTCCAAATAGCTCAACGTATTAAAGAACCCGCCAGAAGGCACAGGAGCCAGGGCTTTGATCCCCCAACCTGCCATACCAGCCCCACTCCCAGAGCCCACTGAGATGGCAAATGAGACTGGGTGTGGTGGCAAGTGCTTGCAATCCTAGTTCTTGGGAGGCGGTAAGCAGGCAGATCACTATGAGTCCAGTCTATGCAATGAGACCCTGAACACCCTGTAGACCCTTCCCTAAAATACAAAAAAATAAAAATAAAAACATCCATCAAATCAAAAAGGTAACATAGGACACACCTCCCCAGTGAGAGAGAACAAAGTTTAACTACTAAAAACAACTCCAGACTTTTCAGTCTGGAGATGTTACTTATACAATCTTCATTAACAGCCTTAATTAACAACCCTTTACAGATCTGTCAGTTATCTCCCCACAACTTGCCTACATTTCAAAGTCCCTTTCTTTTGTCTTGTCACTCCTCTAAAATTGTCAAAGATTTTATATAAGCCAAAATTCAAGACCACTTCTTCAAGAACTACTCAAGTCACAGGTGTCTCTTATATATACTATGAAATACACAAGTTAATAAAACTCTGGTTTTCTGTAGTTAATCTAGTATTATAGGACTCCATTCCAACTCAGAATTCATGAGGATCTGAGAGAAAACTGTTAAGACTTCTCCTACATTATCTAAACAAAATTCACAGGATAAATGAATAGGAATTCACAGGAGGACAGATACAGATGCAGGACAAACATAACCTGACTTTATGAAGTGTATAATTTTATTCTTCCTTCTAAGATGGCAGTTTCTCCACTAGAGAGAACTGTAGCATGATCTAAAAGAAAAAGAATCAGAAAGATGGAATACTTTTAGGGTAAAAAATTCCCATCCTACCTTTTACATATTTAAAAGTAGTGTTCTAAGGAAGGCCAATATGGCAGTTGGGAACAAAAGATGAATTGGGTACCAGCTGTTGAGATTATAAAGAAACAACATAAAAGGAACAAATGCTCACAAATATTATTTCCATTTTTTGGAGGAACAGGAGATTGAACTCAGGCTCTTGCTCTTCCCAGGGAAGCAGCCATTCTACTGAGCCATCTCCCCAGCCACTCAAATTGTTCATTTATTTCTTTTCTTTTTCTTTTTTGCAGAACCGGGGATAGAACTCAGGCCCTTGAACTTGCCAGGTAAGCACTTATTCTACTGATCCATCTCCTGGGCCCAACAATATTACTTCTAAGAGCTTTTAAACTCTTTTAAAACAGAAATAATTTTATAATGACAACATTAACTATCTATTGACAAATTAGTTTAGATTTTCTTTCTTTTTTTGGTTTACAAATGCAATCTTTTATTTTATATCCAGAATCAGAGGCTCAACTAGTTCTTGCACTCACATATGAAACCACTTCTGTAAGGGTTGTATATGGTTGTATATGTAAACCTGAAGAAAGTTAAAACTTTGAAGTGCAAACAGAGTCAACTACTACTTTACATTATTCATGTATGTTCACATTTTTCTACAATAAGCTATTTCAAGTTCAGAAGGAGACACCTGGCCATTGCTTTCTAAAATGAAAATGTGTCGGTCTTGTCACAACTAAGTTATTCTACATTTTATCTTAAGAAAGCACTGTTTTCCGTCTTATTTTTTTTTCCCTTGTTTGCTGCTGGCATTTAAAATACATTTTTAAATTACAAAGGAAAAAGAAAAAGGGGCTGGGAGGTGGCTCAGTAGAATAAACATTTGCCTGGCAAGTGCAAGGGCCTAAGTTCAATCCCTGGTTCTGCAAAAAACAAGCAAATAAATAAATAAATGGCTTTTCCCAGGCCAGCAGGCTAAGAAAAAAGAAAAAGTATAAAGGATTCATTCAGCTAAATGTATTTACAGCAAGTAAAACAAACAGGATATTTTCTCTTTCTTGTTTTATTTTTATAATTGTCAAATATCCAACATCATGGAGATTCTATGTCAATGTTATTTTATTTTATCTTTTCTTATTTTTTATCAATTTTATTGAGAAACAGCAATAAGACAGTTTCAAAACTGATTTATAGGACAGTGTTAATAATTAATACATTGAATATTGTTATCTTCTTAGTGGTTACTCATAGTACAAGATGCAGACATGATAACCTGTCTAAATACTAGTACAAATCTTTCTTCTCATTAAATTAAGGGAGTAGCTGTGTATCTATCCTAAATATTTTGTATATACAAATACCAAATGGTCCTTCCTTTGTATCTCCTTTTTTTTGTTTACTTTTGTTAGAGATGGGTATTATATTGCCATTTTAATATTATAGGTGTATTTTAATATAATCCAGTATAGTATTCAAAAATAAGTATGATCTGTGAATAATGGATGTATCTAGAGCAGTAAGGATAACAATGGTTAATATATTGAATATATACCTTTATTTATGAAATACACATATGCACACACACACACGAACATGCACACATACATACACACACGCAAACACACACACACACACACACACACTTGGAGATGTGGCTTTAGGAGTAATTTTGTTTTTAGACAGTTTTTCACTGAATAATTTAGGCTGGCCTTGAACTTGCTTACGTAGCCCAAGCTGGACTCACACTCAGGTGGTCATCATGGCCCAGCCTCTCATGTGCTGAGATCATAGGCATGTACCACGATGCTGGCAGCAGCAATTTTTTTTGATATGTATGGAAAGATAAAGATACCACTATACTAGAGTCTGTTTAAAGATTAACAAATAGAATTTAATTTCTACAGCTTCTGACATGGAGTGTGGTATCTGCAGACTTTATTTGCTAGAAGCATTTGTATTTCTCCTTCAAATAATAACTTATATAATTTGAAGACATTTCTATTTAATATATTATCTATTTCCCCAGATTCAGGATATATGAATTTAATGCTAAGGTTGTTTTTCACATACTAAGTGATTCACATTCAGTACAGAAAGAAGTATATTTTTTTCTAAAGAATTAAAATAAGAATTTTGAATGCTTAAACAGGAACTGAACATAATAACACAAGAATATCTTAGCAGTTATTTGTTATTCTATCACCAAGACAAATCCTCTCTATTTAGATTATAGGCTCCCAGCATGGTATGGATTTTGTGGGAAGAATTCTTTTTAACCTATATTTTCCTTTTTTTATATTTCAATAATTTTACTGAGAAAGAAGTAGCAATGAGATAGTTTGAAAACAGGTTAGTAGTACAGTTACAATAATTAATTTATCGCATATTGTTGTCTTTGTAGTTGTTCCCAGTATAAGATGCAGACATGATATCTTGCCTAAACACTATTAGTTCAAAACCTTCTCACTGAACTAAGAAAAACTAACTATATATTTATGCTATTTTGTACATACAGAAATATAATTTTCCACTACAAAGTGGTGCATTTATATCCTCTTTTTTGTTTACTTTTGTCAGACACATGTAACCCATTGCCATTCATATATTGTAGGTACATGAATTCAGCAGAGTAATCCAATATAGTCCAGTAGTCTATAATAGTAGTGGGTTATCTGCAAGATTGGCAGTGTCAGAAATTATTGACTTGAGCCTTTTAGAGCTCTGCAAATTAATATGGCTTTACTTTTTATAACTTGATTTTACATTTTTCTGCTGGATGGTTAAGACCAAGATAAAGCAAGAGCTATATAACAAAAAATGTAACTTTTGTATCTGACAAAGTCAGTCAAATCACCTCAGGACTTACCCTGAAACCCTGTATAGCAGTTTACTTATCTTTAGTCAGTGTCAGCCATGTGGAAGAGTCACTGCCATTGCTTGATAACCTATATTTTCCTACTCAGGCTTACCTTTCTGAAAACCCTGCTCCTTGTAATTTATGCCCTGTTACACTCTTCTCTTCCAGCCAGTGAGCAATATGAAAGTTTCTAGTGTATAGCATAGTGGCTGAGATTATAATAACAATGGCAGACATTGTCATTAATGAGATGGCTATGGACCAGTAAAAAATAAAAAAGTGAAACTCTTTATAAACTGCACATCAAACTGTCCCCATGATGATCAAAATAGCTTCTCTGTGCCCAAAGTGACTTACAATGAACCTAGAACAAAGGAATTCTTCCCTATCACAGTTTGTAGCCTATTGGACATAGGGTAACATGAAATATCTCAGGAAGGCAAGGAATGTGACTAACAACCATTGCATTGCTTCCTAACAGTTATCAATTGCACATGAGTCCCCTTTAACATTATATTTTTGTTTTATTCACAAAAAAAAAAGATTTCAGGAACAAACAGATGAAAAAGACTTTACTTAGTAAACAACAGAAGAAGTCCAGTTATGTACTTGAGGAGATGTCAAGAGGGACAGAAAGCTATGAGTTGTTTGGGTTTTTAAAAAGTAGCTAGAAACTTCTTTTGGAATATCATACGACATGAGACATAAGGAAAGAAATAATAAGGGAAAGCTCACATGTATGAGAGAGAGAACATTTTTAATCCTGGATAAATCGTGGTAGATCCACATGCAACCAGTGCAGCAAGTCTCTAGTGAGGAGGGAATAGATTACAAAAGGGTGAAAATATCAAGACTAGTTTGATTATCCTAGGGACAGGATGACACAAACGGAAAGACGACACAAACAGAAAGAAACTTAAAAGGAAAGAGACCTTAGTTTGATACTGTAAGATAGCTGACACAACCTTTCCAATATATCATAACTCTACAAAGCTGGAAAACAGTGGTATGCCCATTGCTTAATACACAGGGCCAAGCATAATGCCTACCCATTAGGAGGCACTCAAATATTTGCTAAATGAATAATGAAATGAAGAAGGTCATCACCAGATCTGCAGCTTCCTACATTTGAGACAGGCATCTGGGGTTACCAGCTTTACACATAAATAAGGAAATCAACACTTTTATAGTCAGATCTACCTAGAATGTATAATGTACTTCTTTTTCTTTTTCTGTTTTGCTACCAGGTATAGACTCAGGCAGGTGCTTATGCCTCTGAACTATTTCCCAGCCCTGGAATGTATTTCAAATATTCCTATGAGTATTGATGTTTGGAGGAAAGTATTAAATAAATGACATAAGAAAACCTATTATTTTCCTTGATATTTGAATTAAATTGCACTATCATGTACAAACTGAGGGAACAATTTCAGTCCTATTAAATCCCATATGAAAATCAACAGGATAAATGATGCAAAAATTTTTATCTTATTATACAACAAGCAAAAGAAAGTAGTGATAGTAGAAACAGAATTCTAAACAGAAGACCTGCATTCACTCATTATTCAAGCCTGAATGTCTCGTGCTGTGCTGTCAGTTATTTTACATATTTTAAAGACTTTTTACCTAATGAGATGGGCTGTAAATTGCCCAAGAATAAGGCAATTGAACTTTTTAAAGACAAGAATGCTAAGTGATTAAGGAAAGCAGACAATAGAGTATAGCGCTATAATCTTTAATGCAAAATTAGCACACCAGTTACTTCTGGGTGCTGTAGCATCTTGAAATGCTCGTTGGATTGTCAATAATAAGCCACACATCACAAAAAGACTAAAATATATGTGCTTCATTCAAACTACATATTTCCACACTAATTTGCTTGACAGTTCTGTGAAAACTGAGCTTATCATATACCTCACTGCCACTGTCAAAAGAAAGAAAAGCACACTCACAGAAAGAAAAATGAATTTTAGCTATGCCTATGTCAAATGTAGGTACCCATGGAACAGCTATGCAGAAAAACTTCACACAGGTGCCAGGGAGATAGCTCAGTAGAATAAGTGCTTGCCTTGGACTGTTTAATCCCTGCTTCCACCAAAGAGAGAGAGAGAGACAGACAAAGAGACACACAGACAGACAGAGAGACCTCATGCAAACATTCCAGTAATGATATCCTGGTTCATGTGTCTTCATATGCTATACCTATATATGATCAATGACATACGCCAAATGCCAGACAGATTAAGAAACAGAAACAATGAGCAACTACACACATTAATTTTGACATAATTAGATGACATCTGCAATACAGATTTTTAAGGAGTTGTCAGTACACAACTGCTGGTGTAAACCACACAGAGGAAATTACATGCCCAGCCATGCTGAACTAAATGGTACCAAACTTGTGCTCCTGCTGTAACAATCAAAACAAATATCAGGTAATATACAGAAAACAACTCTTTCCATTTGTTGAACAATGCACAACACAGGACAATTACTGTGCAAAAAGGAAATAAGCCCTATGGTAGCAAAAGGTTGCTACCTAAAAACACATGCAATATTACTCAATTGAAGAAACACAGCTCAGAGTTCCAGGAGGATGCCACAGCTAGAATTTCCAGGGCACAGTACCAGAGAAGGAGCTATGTAGGTAAACAATTCAAAAAAAAAAAAAAGAAAAAGAAAAAAAAACCTAACTATGAGTCTCCTCATATTAGTCATTGAACAGAGTCATGAATAATAAAACAAGTGTAAAACTCCACAAGCTGGCCAGAAACCACCAGGAAACAGTAAGACAGAAGATTCCCAAAATTCCAAAAAGCTAAGACATCTCTATGTTTTAATCAGTAAAAAAGAGATAAAAAAGAATATAAGTCTTACAAGTAGGTCTAAACTACCTAGTAAACACTTTATCTTTGGCCACACAAAACTTATAAGAAGCCTTGAATGGACTGAGCTGATCCATAGATAACTGCTTACCATGTAAAATTTAATGCTCATTTGAAGAAGTCAATACAATCAAGATACTTAGTCATAACATCCAGCATCCAAGAAAGATAACATATTACATGGAAAATATGACTCATAACCAGAAAGACAATCAACTGATGAAAAACATGGAGAAAAAGAAGTAAAGGGGAGCCAAGATAGGACTCTGGGAAATACCCAGGCATGATTTAAAAGATGAGAAAAAAATGATCCAGAAAAAGTCACTAATAAGGAATAGTGCAAGATACTAAAAGAATGAGGATAAAATTGTGTCATGGAAGTCAAATGAGGAGAAAGTTCCCAAAAAGGAAGAGGTTATCAATAAGGATATTAAGTAAGAAAATGAAGAATTCTCATTGGATCTAACAAGCCCTGCTAAGCATACCCAAATGTCTAGGTGAAGACATAGAGATAGAAGCCAGACATCAACAGGCATTGAGGAGTGAAAGGCATGAGAGGAAAGGGAGATGACAGAGGCCCAGGAGATGGCTCAGTTGAATAAGTGCTTGCCTGGAAAGGGAGATGACAACTGCTTCTTCAAGGCAAGATTATTTCTCAGGGCCAGAGAGGTGGCTCAGTGGAATAAGCACTTCCCCGGCAAGCGCAGGGGCCTGAGGTCAATCCCCAGTTCCACCAAAAAAAAAAAAAAAAAAAGATTATTTCTCACTCAGGGTGGGCAAAACATATATACATTTAACCTTCAGAAATACTTTTAAATACTCTAGAGGTAGGGCAAGACATGTCTCTAAGTCCCAGCTACATGTGAGAATGAGGCAGAAGGATCACTTCAGCTTAGGAGTTCAGTCTAAGCAACAGATTTATTTTAGCATATACATTTGCAGAAACTAGCGTGTGAGCAACAGACCTAGATCTTGGCTCCAAAATATCAGACAGGCAGACAGACAGACAGACAGAGATATATGTATTCTACAACCTTCCATAGCAATGTCTCCTTTATCTCTCAATAACATCTGCTTCTAACACATAAACTACTCCCAATAAGAATAAAAACTGTTACCAAAAAAGGCATTCAGTAGCTTCTGAACTTGAATATTGCTACCCACGGTGCGATACAACCCTTCTGTCTTGATCCCTAGGGAAAGAAAATCAAGTCAGTTTTGTTTAAACAACTAGTTTTCCATTCTCCCAGGGTGGAAAAGGGAAGTACTTCTATAAAGCAGTTGATTAATCTAGGAGAAAATTTGTTACTCTCTTCAAGTTTTCCAGCTCTCTTTTGTGACAAAGGAACAGTACTAAAACACTTTGTAATCAACCATACTTGTATTTGGATCATTCCAAGCCACATCTATCTGAACAGAAGATAACAATTTCTATGGTAAATAGAAGTATATGGTTAGGTGGGTGGCTGCCAATAGCTGAGAACAATGCTGCCATGTTGAAAATGAGTTAGGGTTTAATTAAAAGAAGAAGAAATACCAACCATTACATTGCTTCCAGGTACGAATAGAGGAGAAGTGGGTCAGAACATAGCAGATGTAAAAGCAAAACTCCATTTCTTTAGCTCAGAAAGGTTTAAGCAACATTTCAAAGTAAAAGGAGTCATAGCCTATAAAATTAAGCCCACCTATATTCTAAATATACTCCGAGTACCTTGGAAGTACCAAAGAAGTATGTTGATTCCACTCATGCCCAAGTTTAGTTTTTTACCCAGCAGATTTTAAACCATATACATTGTGGCATAAATTGAACTCTGATTAGTGTAGAAGCATCATTACACTGCAAAAGGAGTACCATATACATTTCAGATTAATTTATAAACCACTTAATATTTTATCCCTTTAAAAGCAAGAAACCATAACTTATCCAAGCATGTTTAAATACTACGGGCTTGGAATTTGCTAAAATTTTACAAATTATGTTCCCTGCACAAGGGTTACAGACATCATTATAAAGATGAGTCCTGCCCAATACATATCACTGCTCCCTTAGCAAAACTGCTCCAGACCAAAGTGGAGTGATCAAATGCAAACACTATCAAGGCTGTGGTTCAGATCTTACCTTTGGTCTCAATGATATTGATGCACTTCCTAACGAACTTGAACCCCACTTCATTCAGCTCCACTGTTTCAAGCAAAGGGAAGCACAGTTAAGTCTATTGCAACAAGTATAATCTACCAAATATTTGATGACCATACTAAGGGACTACCATGAGGGAATGAGGGTTTAACCACTTGCTGTCAATCACTCTTACATGAAAAGATCCTTTTATTCACAGGAGGTTTAAAGTTTTAACTCTTATAGCACAAAAAATTCTTATTTAGAACTTTGTATTTATATGTGATTTAAGCATGAGCAATGTCAGTGTGAAAATATTAGCCCAGAGAAGCAGACTAACATCTATTTTTATGTCTGGAACAAAAAGAACATAATGTGTTTATCTGTATCATCAGCACAAGCTAAGATAAGAGACTTCTGTAGTTCAGTCAACAGATGATTTAAAAAACAAGGCTGAATTTTATTTCACACAGAGGTATCCATATACAGTCATGCATCAACAGTACACAGCATTAATGATAGCACTGATCATGACTGGGAAATTCCACAATTGTAATGTCAATAGAGCAGAAATTTGAATGACTTACTTTCTTCCTGTTTTGTTATGGGGCTGTGGTATATCTACAAAAAGAAGAGAAAGAGAATGTGCCATGGCTATTGTGAATCACTACAGGTATGCAGGGCAAATAATATTAAATATTTCCTCATACTAGCCCATCAAAATTATTAGATACTCTAGGGCAACATGGTGAACCTTTTAGAGATAAATGCCCCAATTTCAACCCAAAACTCACTTATTTATTGTGAAGTCCCAGCATAGCAATTGAACCTAAATACTAAGGTTTTGGTTTAGAAAAAACAACTGATACAGCAATATCTTCTGTCCTAAAAGAAAAATAAGTAACACACATACCATACACTTGCTGCTACTGCTGTAAGGCCAGAAGAAGGAAAATTGGTCTAAACAGAATCATCTTTGCTCAAATTCCTATAAAAAGTTTCATGATCTCTGAAAACTACATTGTATTTCATTTAGTTCACGGCAGTAGAAAATGTGTCCAATCCATATTAGACATTTACTTATGTAATACTTGGATCATTTTAATGTGAAAAAAGAGAACTACAGGTGAGGGAGAAGTGGATTCCTCATAGACAGTGAAGTAACAGTAAAATATAAATGTTTTCTATAACAGTCACCCACCCTAAACACTACTTCATGGATGTGTCTCTTTGGAAAGGCAAGAAAGCACCTGAAAGAGATTCTTGTATTTACCTAGATTTCTTTGTGTTTTCTTGAAGTAAGCATTGTGATAGTCATATATAAGACCAGAAAGGAAATTCCTGAAATCCAGTTTTGGTGCTGCCTTTGTATCAGCAGGCATGCTTTCTTCATTTTTTAGATTTCAAATTTTCTACTGATAAAATGATCAGTAAGCTAAGAATAGGTGTATATTAAAGCAATGATCTTCTCTGACATGCTAAGCAAAAGCATGCACATGATTTGTAAGACCAGTGTGTTGGAGGGTATAGTAAAGTAACAACAACATTAGTAATTTGTGGCTGTGGGAAGTCCTCTATATGCCATCTGTTAGAATCTGCTTTAACAGATTCTCCCCTTTTAAAAGAATATTTAACATATATGTGTGTGCCCATGGGTACTTCAGTGAATTTCTGCACTAGCCAGCCTTTGGTGCCACCTTTATGAACAAGAGCCTTGTGAGAAGTCTGCCATGATCAAGCTGGTGAAATTCTATATCCAGCAGCCTCATATTCTAACATCACTCTCCATAAAGAGCCATCTGTATCCCTGAATGTATTAAAGCCTACAGAGAAAGCAACTAAAGCAAGAGCTAAATGCCTTGCCACACCTCTTTGCACACTCCTACAGAAACATCACCAGCATGTGAAAGCCAGGCATCTACTTTCTGGGAGGTGTAATGTCAAAGCCAGTTTTAATAATGTCAGAAACAGGATGCAAATCCAAGCTTTTGTGATTTTAATGCAAAAAGCTAATATTATTTTCTATGCCACTAAAAGAAACCTAGCAAAAACATATTGAAGAGAGACTACTCTTCAATAAATTCTGACTATTCATATTAATCTCTCTAGGATAGTTCTTAACCCCTTTAAGAAATCACTTGTGCATCTGACTAAGGTAGTCTAAGTAGAGTATCCTAGGATACAGGATGGAAACTCCATCTCCTCCACCAGCTCAACCCTGAAACAGAATAATCTGATATAGAGGTAGAAGGAGAAGCTGAGGGCATAGCTCAAGGGAAGAGTATTTGATTATAGGTCAAGAAGAAGGAAAAAAAAAGGTTATTTGAAATAAAATCTTAATAAATGCTTATTCCAGCCATGACAATTATTTTGCATCCTTTTATAAGAAAACATACTAATCTTATAATCTGAGAAAAGGCTGTCAAACATAGGAGCAGGGAAGATGATCATAGAGAAAATACCTTGCCCTCTTTGGCACACATAGATTAAAAGATTTTTTTATTCAGAAAAAAAGTGCAGCTTGCAGCCAACATTCATTTAATTTTCAGCAATAGAAAATTGCTGTTTTATAAATGCAAATAGCACTACTAAGAATAGAACGCTATCAACAGAATGGTATCTTCAAGATATTTTGTGGCATACTTTGGAGTTAAGGCTAGGACTATAATCCATGAATTATCTCAGGATAAATACTGCAGTCACAGGTAGTATCAGCACATATTTTCAGAGCAACCAGGAAATTAATTTTAAAACATTCATGACAGGGTCATAATTTGTATGTCTCACTTGCCAGGCAGCTTGAATCACAAGTGATACATGCACAGCTTTCCTATCTGGCAGCTTTTTATTAATTTGATTAGGAGCAACAACAATAAAAAGTGATTAGATTTCTTTCTAGTGCCTGTGGTATAACCTCTCCCAATGGGATAGTCATGTACATGCTACAGTGGTTCATCTGACAAGATCATGTTAAACAAGTGATTTGGAAACCATAATTTCTTCCAGCTCTTAATATTGTGAGTTGAGTTCGAGCATTTAATTGTGGTAAGCGTACTAACACCAGTAGAGGGCAATCATACACTGACCCATGCTACTGACATTTCCCTGGTGTCTGAGGTAACTTACAGGTTCTTTCCCATCCATGGCTTCCATCCATAGCCTTCTGTTCGCTTCTGAAAGAGCCTGTAGAGTAATGGTTCCCGGCCTAAAGGACAAAAAAGGCAAATTAAAAACAAAATAGTCACTCAAGAGAATGGAGTCTTGTATTAATTATTGAACCTGTGCTATTAGTCAATTTTGAAACTGTACCATTGTTATTTGTTTCTCAATAAAATTAATAAAAAATAAAATAAGAATGGAGATATCTTATGGTCTAGTGTCTCTGCTTCCCTGGATGGTGACTTACTGAACAGTTACCAGAAGACTTTCCTTGAACCAGAATAGAGAAGGCAATTTGAGAAAATAAGAACTTTGCAAATACTAGGAAAGTGGTATTTTGGTGGTCCGGCTAAAAGAAAGGAAGGTGGATCTCACAACACCTGATCATAATGCACATATAAAATTGGCTCTGTTGTGCTTAAGCCAAACTCAAGCTCTCTCTACCTTCCGCTCCTTGGAAGCCAGCCTCTTGGCCCAGGCTCTAGGGATGACTATATGCATCACAGACACATTCACCTGTCAAGAAAATGGCTCTGCTCCTACCACCTAGGATGTTCAGGAAACATTTCCAGTTGGAAATACTTCAACAACATGCAGACTGGCTAAGCCACAAGAAGGCCGTCTTTTGGCAGAGAAACAACCTAATGATTAATAACAACAGCTAATATTTATCAAAAGCTCACTAGGTGCCAGGTGCTGTTCTCAGTGCTTTTACACATACAAATCCATTTAATCTACCCAGGTAGCTTATGAAACAGTTTCTACTATGAGAATCTCCATTTTAAAGAAGAGGAAACTGAAGCACAGAGAAGTTACCCAAGGTAATACAGCAGGTAAGTGGTAGATTTAAATCCAGAAAGTGAAGTCCAATGGTAACAATCTTAGCCACTAACAAAGCATTAGCATGGCAGATGGCTTCAACCCAAATTGGGTTCTATTTGATTGCAGGTCACCTGACATTCCCTGACTATCCCCCTAACTCATGTATTAAAATATAATTACAAATATGATAAACTTAAGAGCTGGGACCTTCAGGAAGTCATGAGAGTGGAGCCCTCAGAGAGGGTATGAAGGGCTTTATGAAAAGTCTTGAAAGAACATATTTGTTCTTTTTCATTCCTTTTGCCCAGTGAAATGAAGGATTTGTCCCCTCTGGAGAACACAGCAACAAGGCACAGTGTTAGAAGTAGATATTATGCCCTCCCCAGATACTGAGCCTGCCAGGACTTTATCTTGGATTTTTAACCTTGAGAGGTGCAAGATAGAAATTCTGTTGTTTCTATATGTATTGCCAAATCTCATGTATTTTGTTATCGCAGTACAAATGGAATAAAATTCTATCTATACTCATACATAACCCAAGTAGGTATATCCTTTATGGTCACTTGGACCTTCACAACCAAACTGGAAATTGGAGTTTGACCAAACTACTGCAAAAATGATGTCTCCTTGGCTAGCTATCTGTATCATTATGAGACCTTGTTCCTCTCACTCCTTCTATGATAAAATAAGACTACTCTCAGAGGCACAGAATAATAAGAGCAATGACAAGAGAGTTTAGAGACCCTTGATACATAAGAAGGCCTCTCTGGACCTCCATTTTTTTATCTGTAAGAGTGCAGAACACACAGCCAGGAGGCTGTTTGCAGCTGACTAGGAGATTCCTGTTCTGTCTGCCCTTCCATCTTTTAACTTATTAAAATAAGACACTTTTTTAAATGGAAATCACCTTTAAGATGGAATTGACTAAAAATTAACACTTGGCTCTAGAAACTGGATTCTTTTGAGACATTCACCCTCTTGTACATATGCTAGAGGATTAGAAAGGCCAGTGATCTTTATAAAGACAGTTACCAGCTGAATCTCAAATCAAAAAAGGAGAACAACAAATGAACAACACATATAAAAGCAAACACTGTGTGCCAGATTTGCTATTATATTCTGTGAGAACTCAGCTTCTTTAGCTGGGAAATTAAAAAGCAAGAGTGTGTGTTTGTGCTCTTGACCTCACTAGGGGGACTGGAAATCTAAATAACCAACTATTCTATAAGCATTAAGATGCTTGGGTGCTACAGAAAATCACATTCAAAGCACAATACTGCTAAGTAAAGGATGAGAAACTGGAAAATGTACTAAGTCCTAGTCCAGCTCCTCCATTATCTTTATAACCTCAGACAAATCACTTGCCTTTCCTTAAGTAACACTTCCTCATGTGGAGCCAAAGGCATAGCAGGCATCTCAGCAGTGTGCTATAATGGTGAAGAGGGTAGCCTTGGGAATTTGAATGCCTGGATTTGGGCCCTGCCTCTAGCACTCAATTAGTGGTGTAACAAAGTCACTTAGCTATTCTCTGCCTCATCTTCACTTGTGAACTGGGGATGACAGCAGCCCCTAGCTCATTAACTATGGTGAGGACCGAAGGGACATAATTACATACTTATGGAGCTTAGAACTGTGCCTGAGTTCACGTAGTTTGCAGCAAGCACAAGCTGTTATTATTTTATTGCTGAGGTCCTTTAGATTCTGATGAACTGTGAGCTGTGAGTCTGTGGTTTAAAACGCTGGTAGAAATGCTAAATTATAAAATAAAATATTATCCTCCCTTTCTGAAATAAATTAAGAGACCCAGAGAAACTTTTGGACTGTGCTCCAGGAAAGTAAATAAAGGTATGTGACACCTAGGAGAAGCCTAAATCTATACCTTATATCATATTAACTAGCTAGAAAAGTAGACACCTCAGATTTCAGAAAGGTACATATGCAGCGAGGGCCTCAATGAATGTTCCCTACTATACTTAACACTCAATTTCATACCATATTTATTCTGCTTATGATAGGCAGTGGAACAAAATAATAAAGGACATAGACCTTAGAGAACTACAGACCAGGGCTTGAGCTAAGCCTCTCTACTTAATACATGTCTTAAGTTTGGCAAGTCAGTTAAATACATTTGGGTTTCAGGCTCCTCACCTATAAAATGGATTTGGGGAATTAAATAAGGAAATTTTTGTAAAGTTCATAGCTTGTGATAACTGAAATCATATGGGTCAAAATTTTAACTCCTGAGTGGTAGTCTCCAATTTCCTCACCATTCTGGGAGAAGAAAAACACCTGTTTAAAATAAATTCCAAATGTCTATCTATCATAAGCCATGTAGAGAACAAATTTCAAGAAATATAAAAATAGGGGCCATGGAGATAGCTCAGTGGAATAAGTGCTTCTCTGGCAAGCACAAGCACCTGAGTTCAATCCCCGGTTCTGCCAAAATAAATAAATTGGTCTTAAGCTTTAACTAAACCCAGGGTGAAATTATTTGTACCTCCTTTGGGTTGGGGATTTTATTTGCAAGTACCTGGCAAAGGAACTAAACTGAAAAGGGAATCAGAATGGAATTACATATGAGAAGTTTTAATCTACTCTAAGCACCTTGATATTGTACAACCCAAGATAACATAGGTTCATAAAACTAAACCAGACCCAACAGCTATTTCTCTTTTATTAATGTCTACAATACTATCTGGAAACTGAGTGCCAATCTCACAGTTGCTTGTACAAATTACGTGATCAGATGCATCCATTTTTAACAAGGAAGTCATTTAGATAAACAAATTAAAATGCTAAGCGACAAATAATAACCCCATTTTTAAAATAGGAAAACAGACTGATTCTTATAACCAGATTAGAAAATTGTTTTTGTCTGTTAGTCTATTCTTTGTGATTTTAATCACTTAAGATCTTGCTCATATAATATTATAATTCACCGACTGAGCTCTTTCCTAGAAACATGGTTTTTACTAAATTCTACTATATTAACTCAGTGTCTAATATATAGTGATAATAGATTAAGATAAAATCAAGATACACATTCATTCACTAAATTTTGGATTAATCTCCTAACTACTAAGCATACCTTTCTCCAAAATAATACTAAAGGCTCTCATTTTTAAATTTAAAGGTCAAATTCTTTTTGAACAAAATTGTTCAGGTTTGGGGAACATAAAAGAAAGCAGTAGAAGCAGTATAATAAAATTTACAAGTTGTATGTCTAGTATCTGTGTGGAAAAACTTCCAGTTCACATAAGTATCTCACAAGTCAGGAAAGTCTGTTTCATTTTTGTACCAGAGGGGAAAATAACTGTACAAAAGCATATCCACCCTACACCCATCTGGAATTCTCTCAAAAATGCATGCCAATATACTTGCTCTTTTATATTATAATAACAAGATGTTAAAAGATCAAATTTTGTTAGCCTGTCCTCTTTCCAGTATCACATTTTGTATACAAGACATCAAATTAAATCCAAGGAGGGACCTTTCTGCCTAGGGCAAATGAGGTAAACCTGCAGGCACAGAGGAAATCAGCTCTGTGCCAGGCCTAGCAAGGATCCCATGAAAGGCCAGCAGAAGAGCCAAGACAATGTTGTAGGCAGAGATTTGCTCATGTTCAACAACAGGGAATGATAGGAAAATAAAAAAGACCTACCCAGACTCAGCATCTGGCATGTGTGGACACTGCCAATTCATAGCAGTGAAGCTTACCTTTCATTAGTTTCTATATCAAAACAGAACCTCTTGTCGATAGACTCTGTCTTCCTTCTCACACAGTACTTCAGGGTTAAGTCCAAGGGCCCCTGACATGAGAGAGGGATTAAATTGCAATTTGAAAAAATGCACAGAAGCTTTTTCCACATCTCAGTGTCCTCAATGTCACTTGGAAGGTATAAGTTAGACCAGAAAGAGCAATGTGTAGACTCAATGAAAACTCTGTCCAACCAAACAGTACTTAGGGAAAGACAGCAGATGATCTTCTCATGCTCCAAGAATCAATGGCTCACACCGGTAGAAAATATTCAAAGTAAGCCAGGTCTCCTCCCTTAATGACAGATCAACCAGCAAATGCAATGCACATCACATAAGGGCAGTGTAGGAGAAATGGATTGCCTGAATGCCATTAAATATACAGAATGAAAATTATAAGGTCTCTGGTAGGGAGGATGCAAAAGGCTTTCTGAAAATATCCTTAAAGTCAGAGAGAAGTTGAAAAAAGAAGCTTCCATTAAAGTGGCAGACAGAATGGGGAAGAAGTTATTAACAGAAGAATGTTAATAAAAGAAGAAATATTTCTGTGCCTCCCTTCAGACTCTTTTAAGATGATAATCACAAAAAGAACTCATCAAGGGCATGGACAATGCCTGGTATCTCTAGCACATAGCAAATATAATGTTCAATAAATGCTTATGAACTAAATCATCATCCTTGCCACTTCTCTAATAAGGAAAATGATATTGAACAATATAGAATAACTTAACCAAGGTGAAAAAGAAAGTAGACTCCAGAGCTAGGCTTTTTTATTACTACAATTTCTAACATGGAAGGGATGAGGATCTACTAAAATACTATTTGCGAGGTGATCAGTAAAATGAACAGTACAACACAAATGAGAAATGACAGGGTGAGCTAAGGACATAGATAAGGGAGAAACTTGGAGAGATGGTCAATTCTTTCATCTTTAAATTGGGGGTATGACAATGTAAGATGCTGCTGAAAAAATAAAAGAGGCATGGGCTAGAGAGATAGATCAGTGACCTAGGCACCTGTCTGGCAAGTGCAAGGACACAGGTTCAATCCCTGGCACTACAAGTCATGCAGGCCATGGAACCCCAGCCACCAGCCCTGAAACCAAGCATGGTGGCACACACCTGCAATCCCAGCACTAGGGAGGCCGAGACAGGAGGATCACTAAGTCTGCACTGTGTAGTGAGATCCTACATCAATAAATAAGGGACTTAAATATCTCAGCAGACTAAAACACCTGATTACACAGGCACAAGAACCAGGATTCTATCCCCATAGAGATGTGCCAGCCCCACCCATAGGGCATGCTGAGACATTGCAGAGACTGAGCATGGTGGCCCGAACCTTTAATCACAGTGCTTGGGAGGCAGAAAACAGGACAATCACTATGAGTCCAATCTGTGCAGTGAGACCCTGTAGACCTTATACTAAAATTCATTTAAATAAATAAATAAAGTACCACTTTAATAAACAAACAGCATGCAAAACAAAAAATATCTACCTTAGTGCTTGGGACAAAGCTGGCATTCAATAAATAGAGGTTTCTACAGAACAATGATACCTTTCTTATTTATATATACATTTCAGAAAAACAAGTAGTAGGAACTGAGTCTGACATCTGACAATAAGTCCTTTGCAACTCCAGTTTGGGGAAATTCAAATAACTATTTTTTTCACTTCCACCCTCTGTTCTTGCCTACTAAATGGGGAATCAAGTTCCTCTTTCTATTCTACTAAGAATCCCATATGAAAACTGCTTACAGTGACACTACTGCAGTTTTGCAAGCAGCAATGCACTGCAAATGAAAGAAAAAAAATCAATACTAAAAGGAACCTTTACTTTCATCTGCCACGAGGAAATAAAACTGGTGTCTGCAGACTTTATTTTGGGCTCAGCAATATACAATATGTACTTTTGAGGAGTAAAGAAAGGGTCTGAGCAACAGTCCTGACTGTAACAACAATTATATTACCCAAGATTTAGAACATAATATGTGTAGAAAAATAAAATGAAAAAGACTGCAAGGCAGTGGTACTGAGAAGCACTTGCCACTCGAATACATCAGCGAAGGTCTAACTGACTTGGGACAAAGCATGTGCTGCAGCACGGTGAATTCATCTGAAGCCTACTGGGAAGCTCTGCAGCAGCTGGCAGGCTGGAAAAGAACTGTTTTGAACTCATGTATGAATGAAGTCCAATGACCAAAGCATAAACAAGGACTCTAGAAAATCCTGTTTGGTACATTTTATTAGAAGTTCATCTCATATCCAACCCACATTCAAGATGGTGACAGATCCTATAGTTAAAGACCAAAGAAGTAAACTTCAATAGCATGCAACCAGAGCTCAGTCCCCTTTAAACTTATAAAAATGAGTCACATAAGAGATCTTCCATGAAAAGTGCTAGAACTGAAGGAAAACTGGCCCGATTTTTCTCCAAATCCCCACCTACCTAAATCGGATCTTAATGTATCTCATGTAGTACCAACAGGTGAATCAAAAAGTGTTGCTACCAGCTTGTAAACACTTAAATCCATGCACTAAGAGCCTATATAAGAGCAAGTTAAATGGAAAAAGACAGATTGAACCACTATTACAGTATTAACAATTTGTCTGATGATTGACTTTGATATTTAAATATATGGGAGGGTATATAAAAGATCAGGTTTTTACAGCAGAGTAAACTACCTTTTCAATGTGTTAAACTCTTCTTTCCATTATAGGGAACAGATGAAAGTTTGAAGTGGAGCAGAAGATATATTATTTGCTTCAAAATATTTGAGTGCTGCACAGCTTATCAGTATAAGTTCTTCTAACTTCAGGCAACAGACATACACTTAAAAAAGTAATTCAAGAAATTGACTCATGTCTTTTTAAACATCCTAGTTAAAATAATACTATAGTAGTACCTTATGAGTAATGTATCCATATTTTTTATTATTTTCTTTGTAAAGAAAAACTATTAAAAAAAAGAAAAAATTATAACACCAAATGGTCTGAAAGAGTAGGCATTTTCAAGGTCTCATGGAATTCACTGAGTAATCATGGATGCACTGAGTGGTGGTGATGATGATGATGATGATGATGATGATGATGATTATTATTATTATCATTATTTTATTACTATTAACTGGATGTTTTCTAACCCAAAGAGGCCTGAGGCCAAGGAAAATATATATAGTCATAGCTTCACATAACACAGTTAGGCTTGATTATTTAACACCATTTCAACAGACATTTTTGTCTGAGATGCACTTGAAAATGTATCTCAAAAATTTCTGGCATAGGGAAGGGCTCACCTGCTTAGCACCTGGCTTCTGTTCCATAGGTGTCATGGTGAGTGTTTTAGTTTCCTTCTCATATCGGCAATAGTACTTCACCCAGGATATTCCCAAAGCCCCTACAAAGACAGACAAGGGAGACAGAATAAAAGTTTCAGCATACTACGGCAGAGGCTGCTTATAGCCTATTCTTTATGGTCAAGCTCTAGATCCAGCCCTACACTTTCCCTCAGCTAATCTTACCTGCTCAACTGCTTTCCAAATCTGCTCTTGGCTTGCCCAAACTGATCCTCCTTGCCATGTGCCCTATGAATGGAAGGGCCATACTTCTCAAAAGCTGGAACACTCTGTCATCAGCTCCTCTTTGACTATAACGAATCTATTTGGATTCCTGGGTTGAACCTCTTTTGTCACCTACAAGTCACTCTATCTCTGATACTGTCAACTAGGAATTAAAAATGCTATTGCTGTCTTTTAAAGAATATTTTATGAGTTATTTCACACAAAAATATCGTTATTCCTCCACTTACTTGCTTTAGTGGACCTCTCTCTATTTCTGATACTCTTTTGCAGTCTATTATTCACTTACATGTTAAAGGAATATTAGTTTAAAGATATAACTCTGTTTCAATGCCAGTGGAAAACTATCAATAGTAATATACAGCTTCTCCAGGACCCAAAATCAATCAATATATGTGGAAAATAGCAAACTGAAGGTCAGTGGGGAGGGAGAAATTGACATCTAAGACTTGGGAGGGATGTGACAAGGAAATTAGAAAACACAGAGAAGCTTGAAAAAACACAATGTAGACAAAAGAGTGAAGCAGTATGGAAAAATCACACTTTCCAGGGAGAGGAAGCTGTCTCTTCTGACACAAGATAAGGCCCCAGGTTCAGGAGCTCCACCAAGAAAAATGGACCTGGCTGGCAATCAGTGTTAGTGCCAAGAAAAGTGTAAGACTATTGCAAACTACAAAAGCAATGTGCAGTTTATTCCTTCAATGTAAGAGGCTAGTGTTGAAGAAATCAAAGTTCAGTGCCCACCATACCTGACAGACTAAGCCACAAAATAATTATTAAAACATCTTCACTTCAGAACTTATACTGTACTCCTACCACATACACTGACTGGAAAATAGCCACAATAGACAGTCACAGAGAGGGTGTAGGCTACATATAAACATCCGGAGAGGATTAAGCTCAGGCCAGAAAGGGCATGGTGGTAGTGGGGGTTAGGGAACATTGTCCATGGTTGAGAAGCCAGATGTGGCATATGTAGCTTTCAGAGGTAGCTGGGTATGAAATAGAGACATTAAACTTGAACCTCTGCTTCTACTGCCAATATCCAGCACAGAGATCTGTGGTTTGATTTGTTTTCCCCATCCATCAAAATAAGCAAGGACACACCTCAGCTTGGACAGTTGTTACAGACTGGAGTGAAAAAACACAGAAGTCTCTCTGGCAATCAGATCGGGTACAACTCACACATCTGCAGGCTACAAAGCTAGCAGAGAAAACTATGGAGAGGGGTGCATAAAAGGGCATGGAAAATAGGAGTTCCTGGAGTGAGTATAGCTTTACTGCTGGCAACACTGATTAAGAATGACAAGGGCCAGCAAGATAGCTCAGCAGACTAATGGCCTGCACAGGTAAGCACAGAGACCAGGGTTCGATCCTGGTAACTACATATGTGCCTCACCTATGAGTACACTGAGTCAGCCACCAAGTGTGGGCCTGGTGGCACATGCTTATAATCCCGGCACTGGGGAGACCAAAAACAGGAGGATCACTATGAGTGAAAGCTGCATAACTCCTTAGGAATGGTCTCAATTCCTCAATTAAAAGACACTGATTCACAGAATGGAAAAAGAAATAAAACCCAACTAAATGATGAATAAAAGAAATATATTAAATCAAAAAAAAAAAAAAAAAAAAAAAAAAAAAAAAAAAAAAAAAAAAAAAAAAAAAAAAAAAAAAAAAAAAAAAAAAAAAAAAAAAAGAATAATAGATTAAAAGCCAAGGATAGAAACTAATACTCCATGCAAAAGAAACTTGAAAAATTTAAGAGTAGCTATCTTATTTTCAGACAAAGTGAACTTCAAAACAAAACATCAAAAGAAACAAAGAAGGTCACTATATAATGGTTAACTAAATAATTCAATAGGAAGAGATAATAATTATAAACATATTTACACTAAAAGCATGAATAACCAACTTCATAAAATAAACTACATATAAAAGATCAGATGAACATCAACAAAATTATAGCAGGTCATTTCAATACCCTACTGTCATACACAGACTTGTGAACTAGACAAAAATGTAAATAACAATATAAAGAATTGAACCAGCATTTGAACAAACAGATTTAACAGCTATCTAGGGTATTATACTCAACAACATAATACACACTCATTTCTATAGTACATGGAACTTCCTTCAAAGCAGACTATACATTAGCCCAGAAAGAATGCTAATATAACGTGTAAAAATCAAAATAATGCCCTGCATACTTTAGATGATAGTGCAATGAACCTAGAAACCAGGGTTAAATGAAAACAAGGAATTTCTAAACCAATGAAATTTTAAAATGCAATCTTTATTAATCAGTGGGGCACAGCAGAAATCAAATAACAAAGACATATCCTAGAATCAAATAATATTGCCGCTACAATACAACAGAATTTAAGGATCAATGAAAACAATTCTAAGAAGTATGTTTCATGTTGTGAATGTTCACATTAGAAAAGTGAGCACAAATAAATAATAATGTAGCTCTAGCCCTTAAAAGCTAAGAAAATCCAAATCAGAAGTTAGTACAATGAAAGAATTTATAAAGATCAGAGCAGAAATTAATGAAATTGAGACTAAAATAATACAAAGAATCAATGAATCAAAGACCTTGTTCTCCATAATATCTGAAAGGTACAACAGATACTGGGAAAAGGAAAATAATCTGATGAAAGGGGAGGAAATACTGAGATGAAAAAGACATATAATGCAGGGAGGGTGCAGATATATCTATGTATGTATGCAGGATGACTTGGACAAATGTACCGCTGATTTCTGCTGGTCTATGAAAAAAATCCCTAACTGCTTACATATTTTTTCTCTTCTTAATTCCTTATAACTATTTTTTCCATTTTTGCATGTATATATCTAGTAGTCTCAACTAGTTTGAAAACAACTCTACGCAATACAGTAAATACTGTCGACTTTGTACTGTTTTGTTTAGTGAAATTCTGTATCATTTCTATTAATATTATTTTATAGTCCCTTTTTTAAAAAAAGGCCTGATTCTTCAAAAGAATGAACAAAATATTTTGGTAAGATTCTACACAGGAAAGAAAGAAAGAAAGAAAGAAAGAAAGAAAGAAAGAAAGAAAGAAAGAAAGAAAGAAAGAAAGAAAGAAAGAAAGAAAGAAAGGAAGGAAGGAAGGAAGGAAGGAAGGAAGGAAGGAAGGAAGGAAG